>VOMN01134373.1:0-21349 GCA_014899125.1 Orchestia grillus | reverse complement strand
GAGGAGGAGGAAGAGGAGGAGGAAGAGGAGGAGGAAGAGGAGGTGGAGGTGGAGGTGGAGGTGGAGGTGGAGGTGGAGGAGGAGGAGGAGGAGGGGCTGTCATGTCTTGTTCTGGGTCTGTTTCAACTACGCAAATGATTAAAGTGCTTGCCACGCTGAGCCAGAATATGGTTATATTGAGCTGCCAGATAGCCCAGTTTTACCATTTGCGCAATATCTCGATGAAGAAACGCCTGTTGATTTGCTAATCTTTAAGAATGAAAACTGCCAAATTTATTTAGCTAGAGCTGTCATTGATTGGCGTGACAGGACAGGCATTGAGGATAATTCAGGCATTTAGATTAACCAGCAAATTCCCCTGATATAAACCTAGTAGAAAAATTGTGGGACCACTAGGACTAGAACGAAACATTAGAGGTCGAGAAGATGGTCTACGTAGCGTGGCCGCACTGCGAGACGAGTTTATGAAACAGTGGCTTAAAATCTACTAGGCGTACTTTAGGACACAGAATTGTAGGCTCAACACCGCCCAGAATTGTCGCCATCATTCGCTCTCGTGGAGGTCCAATGCCACATTGGGAGCAGATGACTAATTTTTGTCCATAAGGGAGTTTTAGCTTACTTTTGGGTGTAATTATATTCTATGACTTCTAATTTAAGGTATCCAATGAAATAATGCGAAAACAGAAGGACCACTGTGGTTTTACATTAATAGTATCAAATCTGAAAGTGGCATTTTCATGCAGTTGGATGTTTCAATAGGGGAAAAATGACTAAACACAGACAATAAAAGTGTGTGGTTAGTAAGTCATCATATTGACGATAAGGAGAAGTTTCTATAACAATAAGAACTTGAAACTGTGTACACTTGAGATTTAAGATTGATAGATTATAATAGACCGCTTCAAATTGCGTATACAGAAAAATTATTAAATATTGTGGACATTACTAGCTATGAATCATTGTATATGTTGAAAAATTAAAAAATGTTGTTGGTAAAACTTATTTACTACTAAGCAATAAATGCATGCCCGTCTCATTTGATAAGTCAAAATCCCTCGAATTGAAAGCACGGATTTTTAGAGTTCACTTAATAATTGCGAGTGGAACAAATGAATTAGATCTGTCCGTTGAAATTTTGATTGGAGAAAGCTATACTGAAATAGCCAGTTGAACAAAATTTTTATGTTTCACGTACCTGATCATTTGACAAACAACGCGATTACAAAATGCATACGCGTATGAACATTCAGTGAACTTACGAACATACACATAATAAACTGTATTTTGAAAGACATTGAACAAGTTATATACAATATATCTGTACGAGTATAGCGTTTGAGGTCTTATTAACGACTTACCAATAGATTTATTCAATAAGAATAGATGATTGCTTACTGGGTGTTTTGAAATTGCAAATAGTGGCAACATGCAAAGCCTCTGAAAAATGAATATGTAGGGAACAGATGCTTTTGTTGAAGAGGAAGCGACGTTAGCAATAGGTCTAAAATAATCAATTGTTTGGATATCCCTGATATGTTTCTACTGGAAACTCGGTTACTTGAAATCTGCTGAAGGATCGTAAGAATGTTAGAATAGATTCTTCTTATATTTGTACGGCTAAACGACCTTCTCAAAATCCATTTTATAATTATTAGCATAAATGCACCTCATGAATCTGCTGCGGAATGTGTCATTCAGAATTTACTTTATAATCTATTGAAGCTAATATTGATGAGCTATAATCTATTCATTTGATGTATACATGAATGCAGAAACATCGATTGAAATGAATCACTCTATTAGACATGGGCATAACTCACTCACATGCCTAAGACTACTTCTGTCTCTATCTGAAACGGTGGTTGAAAACTTACATGGTCCAAAACTATTATAGACAGGTACGAAAGCTTAGGAATCGACTCAATACCTAAGCCTTCAGGAAAGATTGCCCTGTTCATAGCAGTTATTTAATTATTCGACAGCCTCGGCACGCTACATAGAAGCCAGCTCTGAGTGCCATATTTGTTGACACCTGAGGCATGGAGCGGGATGTTGCGACCATGTCGCGCTGCGCATGAGAGGAGCTGCATAAGCAAGCGACCCCCTCAGCTCACGGGGCCTGCTGAGGTAAAAATTTGAATCGCTCGTGGCTTTACATTGCATGCTTTTGTGGAGTTGTTGCATGCGCTGCTTGTTTACAAATGGTGCTTCTGTACAAAATTTACACGGAAAATGAGTAAATGCAAAAATTGAGGCATTCTTAGAGTGTATTAATGTATTATGATCGGGGGTTCTTTGTTTCAGTAGTTTAGATGTTTCCCCATGATTTTAGGTAAGATATTACGGGTTTTTGCAAATTTGTATTTGGACCTTGTTGATCACTCAATGACAGATTTCATATCGACACTAAAGACACGTAACTGAACGTCCATTGTTTCACCAAATTGATCATGGAACTTACATGGAACAAGATAAAAAGAAAACTATTTTGACGAACATCATACACCTCGCGTTTAAACTCTTGTTTTATACCAACGAGCTCTTTTCAAGTACCTAGCGCACGTAATCGAAAAGCCCTACCCATATACCATAATTTACCATGCAATAACCTTCAGGGCACAGTAGTAAATTCGAGTACAGAGATACTGAGCAAAGCTATCGCGTAACCACCGCCAGAGGCAATACGTTTTTGTTCCTTCATTGGCCATTGCTGCTGTCAGGTCTCGTAACGCAGATAAGCTTCCCATCACACGTCCCTCTTTTTGTACAACTGGGGCGCCGGGGGACCTCAGAATCCCCGTTATTTCCTCCGATAAGCTGCGCTCCCCGAGACCGATTTGGCGACGCTGTCGGAGTGGTAATGTGAGTAACTTGAGGCGAGATGCAACTCGACATTGAGTTCCTTGTGATTTTCAGTTCAGTTTCATAATGAATATTTTCATCCGTGATGTCAAAGAGAAGCTCAGTGGACGTCAGCAGCTCAGAGTGTGAAATCATACAAAGCTAACCTTTTTTTGCAAGAGTGTACAGCAAAAGTGTAAAATCTTCTAAGTGTTCATCGAAGCCTTGTACATTAGATAAAAGGTTATTGCTTAGGTATTAACGAATTATCACTGAATCGCAGCAACACCCATAGCAGAAATACCCACATCAGCAACACCCACAGCAGCAACACCCACAGCAGTCACTACCACAGCAGCAACACCCACAGTAGCAGCACCTATAGCAGCAGCACCCACAGCAGCAACACAAACAGCAGCAACACCCACAGCAGCAACACCCACAGCAGCAACACCCACAGCAGCAACACCCGCAGCAGCAACACCCGCAGCAGCAACACCCACAGCAGCAACACTCGCAGCAGCAATAAAGGAGCCCAGGCAGCAGCGCTGGCGGAGCGCAGTCCCGCTGTTTACTACGCACAAATTACAGCCGCTCCCCTGTGCCACCAAAGTCTTGGTTCTGCTCCAAAACCTGTTCTCCGAAACAGGAGTTTTCGTACGATGACCTGCCAGTTAGTGGATCTCTGCAAAAACTGCCAGTTAGTAGATCCCTGCAAAAACTGACCGTTTTTTATGGATCTCTACAACAACCTAAACAGGCTGCTTTGTACCTCTACAGCAATTCTGACGGAGTCTTTTGGAGAACGACAGGAATTTTACATAATGTACTGGAACTTGAACCGAGAGCTTAAGACTTTTACGATAACTTTGATGGAATACTTTATATCACTTAAGTAACAGCATAGATTTCTGGATTTCTAAAGTAACTTTATAAAAGTGTTTTAAATATCTTGAGTTACTTCAAGACAAAACTTTGAGCTGCTAAAACTTGGAACGCTTTAGGTCTCTGAAACAAATAAAATTACCGGCATTTATCCATTAAACAACTTTAACTGGGGGCTTGGACATCTACAGTACATTTCACTGAGTTATGGGCCTCTAAAACAACTTTAATGGAGGGTTCTAAATATGTGTAACTTGAACAGTTTGCTCAGGGCAGCTCAGTAAGGCTTAACATAAATGGCTGTCTATTCTATTGATTACATTCTAGACAAAAAAAAGGGAAACGTCAATTTTTTTTCATGAGGTTACTCTTTGTTTTAGAAATAAACCTTTACCAGCGTTGGTCAAGAATGTGATCTTTTGCAAGACACCGAAATAAAATTGTAGCAGTTATGACACGCCTTTGTATGTCGTCAGATTGTCATAACATCAATTCACAAATGTGCTTCCTAAAAAAGTGTAAGACAACATTCTTTTTTGAGTCATGTGACAGTATAATACATGTACATAAATGCATATATGTGAGCCAGTCATGATGCAGATAGCGTAAGTCTACGGTATTTCAATCGAAACCTTAACTACTCTGACTACCTATTGGTTCTACTGAAGGGATGAAAATAAATTAAAATATTAGGTTGTTACCAAAATAATGGACGATTTTACAAACAATTTATGATGGGATATGAACAGTAAAATGTTTAAATTAGTCAAAATATAAGTCTTGAGCATCTATTGATCTTTGCCATAGGTCAACAAAGCTATTTATTCCTCATAATTATGAACTTGTTGGCTGAAATACAATAAATTCCTGAAAGGTGATTTTACCTCTGGTTTGGACTTGAAGGAACCTTGAAAGCCCATTCAAAAATGTGCTGAGTGCATAACACTTGATGGCCAGTGGATGAAAGATCAAGAAAATATGGAGGATGTGGTAGAGTCTCGTACCCTAAGTGAGTCAGTTTTTACAGAGTCTTTCTCGCAACAGGTGGCAGCGTATTATCGTGAGCACAACTGGCCCCGTCGATCCACCATTGGCGTCGTCTGCAAATGGCGTGTGACTGTCATAGTAATCTGAGACATTTCTTTGACATTTTGTCATTGACTTTACCCAACAATTGATTTCAGTTATTCTTTGTCAAGACTGCAGGATCGTCCTCTACTTTCTTCATCTTCACTATTACAGAATTTTCGACCCCATCTTCGTACTGACAGTAAACTCATGGATCCCTCACCACATGGTCTATTTATATTGACAGCAGTTTAGAAGGCACTAAACCCAAATTTGAACTAATGCAAGAGAAGTAAGCGAAGGTTTTTTTCTTATTCTTATAATTACTGACTATTTGCTTCATGAATATTTTCTGTTCGAAATAAGTTGAAACTATTCAAAGAACACACATTAAATATCAGGTATGTCAAAATTCACCCAAAATGTACTGAGAATACAATGCTACAATGACATTTCTAAACACAACATGTTGTTAGGCCATTATTTTTGTAAGAACCTAATATTTGTTTGAAAACAATGAATATCTTGGCTCTTCGTTGCTAACCGCTACATGAATAAGCATAACCTGTGAATACAGATTCTACCCGTTGATACACGTTAATGTACCTCAAGTTATACTATTAAAGAATACATCAATGGAAAACTCAACTCGTTCGTCGATCTATGAAGCTGAAATTGAACTTTATTGAGGGGAGTGCATTCGAAGCATTTCTACGGTGCGTTGTGCTTGATTATGAAACCAGGTTTTATCGATTGAAACATTTAAATCACTTTTGTATTTTCAGGTTTTGTGTAATATTACATAATAACTAGTATCACACGAAGAATAATTTATTTTAACGATATTGTTAGTTCAATAAAATAATTGTGTCGTTAATTGTCATGTTCTTTATAGATCAGAAAGTTTGAATATTTCAATTATTTCGTTAGATTATGCAAAAATAATGTAATGTAAAAAAGGACATGAAATCTAGTCTTACTGAGAAAGATCGGGCTAAAATTACTTCTCTGCATGGAACTCGCTTGTCAGCACTAGAAATGTCCAAAAAGTTATGTCATGGTCACCGAACTATCAAATCATTTGTATTTTCTGGTAAAACATGCAGAAGGACACCAGGAAGAGGGTCTTTACAAAAGTTATCTGTAAAGGATATTCATAAAATGAAGTAGTAAACTTCCAAAATTCATCATTCTAGCAGAAAAAATATTTTTGAACGACTGATACCAAAAGTAGGTAAAACTGTCAGGTGTAAGATCCTCAAAACCTTAGCCAAAGTGGGGAGTCTTATCAAAAGGTCCCCATTGAGCATGGTAGGTAAATAGAACCAAAAGGGCTGAAGGGAACACACAATTCTATGGAGGTCAATTTTAGCAATGTAATTTTCGCGGACGAGTTCCGTGTAACGCTCGACGGACCTGATGGTCGGCCATCTGGTAGGCTGGTCAATGGTCGCTCGGAAGGAACGCGCAATTGTCGACAAAAAGTTGGTGGGAGACTCATGTTTTGGGCCTGTATCCAAGGAGATGAGTTAATTTGCCATTAAAAACTTCTAAGAGAATTTAAACTGCATTCAAATTCATATTGTAAGCTCTTGTAAAACTCCTTTCTTCCATGTCTTGATGATCAACCAATCATGAAAAAAGCCTTTCATATTTCAATAGAATAATGGACCTGAACACATATCGAAGAAAGCAATCAAATGGCTGTTAGACCATGGATTCAAAGGGCTCAATTTAATGATGTGGCCTCCAAATAGTCCCGATTTGGATCCCATAGAAAATATTATGGTCCATTAGTTGTCAAGAGGAGGATTTATACTGGTGACAAGCAAAACGCAACCTTAGAAGTCCTGTGGGAAGCAATTTCAAGCGCTTGTCGATCAATTTAACCATCTGAGATAGTACAATTGACATACAGTAAGTAGTTGACAGACGTCTCAATAGAGTATTGAAGAATGGAGGAAACCATGTTTGCTCATAGCTTGCATTAAAAGTTTTAGTTGTTTGTCATATCTTGTAGTACTCAGCAAATGAGTACAAAAATGTGTTATGTCATTTACAAAGTGCGGAATAAGAATGTTATTCATATTTTTCTATTCCTTCACTTATTCGAAGCGAACGTTAAATTAGGATATATATACACGGGTCATCAAAAATAGTAAATCTTGCTTCACCTGGATACTCAATTGGGAATAAAAATTAGAAAATAATCTATTTCTTATAGTTCATTTGCGAGCAAAATAACAAAATGCCATAAAAATATCAGAGACGTATGAGTAAACAATCCTACTGCAGACGAATAATTCCCCTGATTATAGTCGGTCCATCTTGATGGTGTGCCTGAAACGCCATCGTTCTGCCAACGGCTCCTATACGAATGAAAGCCGTTGCTTCGAGCGTCGGCATCTGCACCACATCCTGCTAGTCTGATAAGTGTCGCTCAGCATTTCCAGAACTCGTTGTTCTCCGATAGATTTTCTTCCACTGTCTAAGCGTTTGCGCGAGAGGTAGGAGAGGTGGTATGATATCCTTTACGAAACATCCATAAAATGTGGCAGTTAGGAGATCAGATTTTTGAAGTTATGATGAAGTCTAGGCATCGAAAGTGTGATAGATAGGTAAGATTGTTCTTACGAGCAGTATGGAATAGGAAAACAAATTTGCAAGATCGGTCGGTGACAATTAAGGACGCTTATATTTCAGCGTTGTTGCTATTTAATATGCTAATAAAATATGACTAAATTATAGAAGCATAGATTTAAATTTTAATCTTTTGTTTTAATATTTCGTAGAACCCTTGGCATGATACTACGAAATGCATCAAAATGTAGTTACTTGTTGTAAGTCTGTATGCTTAGCGTTAAGAAAGTAAACGATTTCATCTTAGAAATTTCTTTTTTTAATCCAAGTCAACATGAAATAGATTCCAATCTTCCAAGGACGCAAATATCTTCGGGTCTACTTCTGTTACAAAGAAACGAATATGAAACAGATGCTTCGTTTAAATTTACACCAATATTTTGAATATAATTCCATCGATGTTATCAGCATGCCGCCAGTCTCGAATTAGATGCATGAGTTAACAGCTTCGCTCCTTAAAATCTCCACATTAACATTCTTCCTTCCGTCGAGCAAAATGGACCCGGATTTTGCACGCCAAATAAGGCTGCATGAAAGGATTAAATCAGCCAGATATTTCCACAAAGTTCCTGGTTGGATTCTAAGGTTGTCGTCATATTTCATTTTCCATTGTCCAGAAGCAGGTTTGGCGGCGGGAGGTGAAAGACTGACCTCTCAGTCTTCTTGGTCTCGGGTCTTGTTTTCAGCGTCCATTGCGGTTGCTTCCCCAGAGGCACGTGCTCAGCTCTCGCGGACTTTCTTTTTTGGAATCACCGTGTTTTTTTAGGTTTAGCTGCTCATTCTGAGTCTTTTTACACCTCTGCTGATGCTGCTGGGAGCGTGACCTGAAGGCATCGGCGACCTCGCCTCCTATCTGCTCCACCGCCTCTCGCACGCACACCTCTGTGGGGCGACACGCCTGCTCAGCGTCCGTTGGCGGGGTGGGCAAAAGTGTTAGGAGATACACGGCATGCGAGAGTTATTATGTATTTGTTAAAAGGCGCACTCTAAGGCCAGTGAGAACTAAATGCATTTAAAAATAATGTGCAATAGTTTTTCTTTTTCGCTTCGATGCTTCTACCTGCAAACGCAGCAGCGATACTTGGTTGTCGAGCTCGATGCCGCGATAGTTATCAAGTCAGACGACTACTGGTAAAATATCAGCTTTGGAAATATAATCTTACTTGTAGCGCACGGTCTGTAAGGATAAATGAATGTAAGAAGATCATCTGTGGCAATGAGAGTGAATTCAAATCAGATTGATTAAAACTGTTAACAAGCAGCTACCACAAGCTCTAAGGACATTTGTAAGAGAGAGACTGTTCTTTCTGACCTAAAGACAACTTTGCGTCATTTGAGACTGTTATATAATCATGTTATTTACGACGACATTTCCAGGCGCTACTCAAGAAATAACGAAACAAATTCACGTTTAAACTGTAATAAAGTCGATCATAGCCCTTATTAGGGGTAAATGGCTCAAGAAATATAGTAATATTGACACTCGCACTATACTGATGCAATCATTACCTGAATGGAATTACAATCAAGAAACAGAAGTTGATGGAACAAAATGTGAAAGTGAACTTCAAGATTTTAGAAATGAAACGCTATGATTCTAGCATAATTAATTTTTGGCTCTTCTCGTTTCTATCTCATTAATTGCTAAGGAATTAATGATATAATTGGGAAGCATTGCAAACAGTCGTGGGGAGCATTGCAAAGTTTCTGTACCAGCACGAATGGAAGTTCGTTAGGCAGTGTAATTACCTCAGAAATTTCACAGGTTATGGAAACTTGGGCGCCGAAACTAGCTGAAAAGAATATGTAGGAGACCTGGAGTTTAATTAATATTGTAAGAGTGAGAAGGGCAGATAAAGCTAAGATTCAGGCATGCAAGCCATTGTAACATATATAAAAAAATTACACCCGTACAATTCAGACAGTGTATCACACTGATGGTGAGCAACTATAGCCAAACGAGATCAATGGTAAAGTATCGTCCAGATTTGAGCGTAGGACAAGATCGTACAAAAAGTACCGTTTGTTTGAGAAAGAAAAAAAGAAAGCAAAAAGAAACGTTCGTTTATCCCGAAATGTCACACAGAACGTTTGGCGCAAATCAGCTTTCAGCCATTATAAATCTGACAATAAAATAAATTTTAAAGTCACATAGAATTTTCCAACTATTATGTTTCAGTTCATTACCATTCACATTAATGATGGGGTGATAACCTTAAAAAACATTGAAATAAATTAGGCAAGTGATGTCAGATTGGAGAGGGAGACGTGGTAGAGGTGATACAAGCACGGACGGGAGAGACACGAGCGGTGAGGCAGAGTAATGTGCCTAAGATGAGAGCAAAATTAGGTTCTGGAAAGGGTCGCAAAAATAAAACTGTTTCTAGACCACTAATTAGAATAAAATGTGGGTACAGGTACGAACCGAGTGTTTCATTCTTGGATTGGTACCCAAGTTCTTTGACGTCAGGCCATATGATATTCACATTTCCTGATAACACCTTATCGTACTACACCATCGATGCCATGCCTATCGCGTTGACTGAAACACTCACTTGACACACAGTTTGAAATCAAACTTTCTTAGAATGTAACAGACGGACAATAATAGTTTGACATAGCTCTGATTGAAGCCTAGCGCTACTAGTACTTGTATGTGTTTTGCTCACACTGTGTATCAACAAGAAACATACTGTATCGAGCTACTAAGCATAGTAGTAAAAAACAAGCAGGTTTTTTGATCCAGGAAGGGTTATAGTGTACAGTCATAATCGTCCTTACTTGGGAGAGGATGATGAAACGAGATATTTCTAAAAAGGTGGCACACAAGTGTGCCCTGGAACGGGGCTCCAGAACCATTTCCAAGGTATTCCAGGAGGTGGTTGCGAGAATATTCTGTCTCATCTGCGGTCCGACGTCTCTCCTCATGCTACATGGGACACTGGGTCGATGTATTTTATTAATTTTCACATCTGTTGCCCATGAAAATTGTTATTGACTGAGGATTGATGCGACTTATTTCCTGAGTAAAGGTTAGCTTCATATGAGCCGAATATTTTTGTTCATGTTTTGAATTTATCCTTTATCGTACAAGCCCAGAAGGAACCGTTATACTCGGAATCCTCGCAACCTTGACTATTTATCACCAAGTTTCCTCCTTTGACTCAGTTCATTTCGTAGAGCACCTTGTGTAAACGATTACTACGGAGCTTTGTTTTTTGCGTTTGGAGCGCTCTATTTTTTTAGCTCATTGTTAACAGTAATTCCTGGAAGAATGAATACTTAATAAATTTGAAGTGTATGTCGCGCCTGTGGAAAACACGGCTCACCCAACTGGTTATACCTTGGTCATGAGACTCTCAAAGTACATAATTGAGGAAATTATTCATAATTTAATGTAATTTTTTATCAATGATCCAATGATGTAAGATTTCTATGACCCTATCAAATTAAAATGAAAAGCAAAATAAAAATAAATAAATAATACTACACAGAGACGTAATTTGAGATTTATGTGAGACAAGTTGAGACTAATACAGATTGATTCGATGAGATTCATTGGAAGCAACGAGGCGAAAAGCGATGTCGATATATAATCAACACAAACTGCACCCTATATTTTGTATCATATCTGTGCAGTTGAATAGTGATATCAATGATTCAACAGATGTTCAGTAAAAAAAAGTATCGTGAATTGGAAAATAAATCAGGACTGAATCAAGTTAAATAGATCGAAAAGAACATAGCCCTCAGGTCTCCAAATGTTATCATCGGACTTTCAAGATGTTAATATGCCTTCAACATATTTCAACATATTATGAAACTGTCAATATGTTTCAAGATATTATCAAGGAGCTAAATATTCGTTTCTGAAGATTCCTGTCAGCCTTGATGGTGTCCACGACTGTAGTTCAATGGTTCGGTGAGTCGGGAATTTTCTATTGACGAACATTTCACGCACTCGTGAGCTGCTTAGAATTCTGAAACTCCAATCAATGGAAAAGTTGCTTCATGCTCGTGGGATTCAGAACGCTTAGGAAGTATTCGCATTATTTGCAAATTAATTATAAAATAGCTTTTTCCGTGTATTAGTGTCGAATTAAAGGACAGCGTGACGTTCATTTCAGATGTGGTTTGTCCAGTATAATGGGACGCTGGAGGTTTCCTCTTTATAAGCTAACGGGTCGGTGTTTTTGTCCCAGTGACGTACAATTGTAACGCAGAAAATTTATCTGGAGGATGAATTTTTGTGAATGCATTATTAGCGAGTTGCGAGTCATTTAATAACTTTTTTCTACGACAACGTGTAATTTCAATATTTATTTTGATAACTGAAACAATTCGAAAGTGTTAAAAAATTGAGCAGCTGGATTTAAATTTATTTAAAACGGCAAAAGTATTATCGTCTTGTCATGTGATCATAAAATTGATTAGCCTGAGCATGTTAACATAATGGAACTATATAAAGTTTGCGTCTGTGATCCAGAAGTTTCGTCATTCAAGAAGTCTGAATGTGCTGATATTTTCTTCAAATGATCTAACAATTTTTGTCCCTTGAGCCATCCTGTCCGGGGTATTCATTCACAGTCTACTTTGAAAGTCTGACCCCAATTGAGCTCAGTCTTACCCGCTATCAATAGACTTAAAAAAAACTATCATGGTACAAAAAGGCTCCACCTCCAACGGAACGTGAAAAAATTCAAAACTGAGCATTTTGTCTCCTCACTGACGCCCTACTGCAGTTTGGGCAGCTTGATATGAAAGAAGACCTTCAAGTAGATCGTTTGTCCAAGCCTTCGAAAAAAATGATTGGATTTAGAGCCGCTAACAAGACGGTGATTGAGGGCCCTCTCTCTGGAGGTCCGTGGGCCTGGCCGGAGCAATCAGTGGACGTGGGTCCTAGGAAGTCAATAACACAGCGGATTACGGACATCCGCTCGCGCCTTCCAAACAAACTTTGTTTCTCTAGCGCCGGACTTGCGGCAGGTGCTGAAAGAGACTTTGGTAATTCCCATGCATCGACGGCCTTGTCGTCAGGCGCGAGCGCAGACGACTTACGAGCAAAGTGAAATTTTTGAAAGATGTGAGACGAGTATGTAGGTTTTTCCAGTTTTATACAGCATCGCGTTTAATTGTATTTAGTTCGTCGATGGGCTTCAGAGGTATTGGTATTTCAATATATAGCTGATGAAATTGAATTCTACTGAAAATGTATTAATAAGGAATAGATCATCAAAAATATAATGCATCTCTGGAAAATGCTTGATAGTCGAACAACTATTCAAAAGTAACCAATCGACACTAAATCTAGAATAATCGATCTACTGTTACTAGATGCATTCCTCACAAAAAGAATTAACGGAAAATGAGAGAACGTTGCATGTCGAGTTCATTCTGCCACCTGCCCTAATTTGATAAGCTTTTTGCGACACGACACGCAATCAATCAAATGGCGGCATCAAACACCACTCACTGGCACTGGCTCGGACTGCAAATCAGCTTTTGACATTTGGGTGCCCTTTGAGAGAATGGACAGCGCTCGTTATTTTCTTCCTGTCTCAATGGGGAAATTTGAGTAATTTCAGTTAATTAGTAATTGATGCAGTCAGTGGAGTCGGAATAATTGACAATTCGTTCTGATTCGCTCCTTAATTTGCTCATTAACAAATAATTGTACCAGTTGAATTCAGCTACCTACTGACTTTCGTAAAATGATTGAGTTATTTTATTTGCTATGCTATCAGCTTTATTCTCACTCCCTGTGTTAATTTAAAATATATTCGCAATAATTCGCAATCGTATTTTTGCAATATTTTCGCGATCGTATATTGAATGCATACATTAAATATTTCAACATAAATTCGACGACAAAAACTGCCTCGTCAAAAAGGTTTTGTCAAGAAAATAGCTACAGGGCACATTTAAAAATAAGTTTATTAGGGAACAAGATTTGACAAGGGTTTTATAAATATTCAAGATAACTTAAGCTTAACAATTAAAGCTAAGATTTAAAGTAGACGTTCAGAGCTTTCAAGTTTATCTACATTTATTGACAATAAACAAAAGTAAGCTCTCAATATTTTCGACTTAGCAGCTAAGTCAAAAAAAACAATCAATTTTGGAATGACTTACGCGGGCGAGTAGTTGAGCTAGTGAATTTTAAATAAAAAAAATATATATTAAATGATCGGCAATTGTAGGTTGGAACACAATAGCGAGTCCAGCCTTGCCTATCCAAGATAAGGCATCAATGTTGACTTCTATGCTAAAAAATTATAATGGATTCGGGAAAAGCGACTTAAAACCTACCGCAATTTTCAAAATTGAGTTAAGTTGATAGAATTCCACCCGAAAGTTCTAGATGAATCAGAAAATCTGACTGTGAGCTACCAGTTTCTAAGTTATTTCAAAATGATTACTTGCAGTGACTAAAACCAAAGTGAACAGCGACCTAAATTACTAAGAAAGCTGGTTTTCTAATGACTGACACCCTTAATACGCCGAACTGGATTACATCAGCAGAGGTGCGCTTGATCAAAAATGAGCTGCTGCAGCTAGCATTCGGTTTCACTGAATCACGCATCATTTCAATAGAGAGCTCAATAGGTTTTCCAGGACTCGGCTTCATAAGTCATACTTTGACGCCTCTACAAAAGTCTACTTTGAGGGCCAGGGTTCGGAGGTATTTTCGTCAGAAGGTAGTCTTAATAGAGCCTTTGTTAAAAACCCACACAGCTGAGGGCTTTTTTGTTACCTCCGGCACATCACAATTGAATCCCACTTACGGAATTAAAGGAACTCTGGCAGGTTATCAGAAGGAGTCGCTCGCATTATAAATGATGTGTTTTTCGTGAACTGGGACCGAAAGAATGTCTCCAGGTTTGCTGTAGAGTGTGAGATTCGGATCGTAAGTTCCGTGGTGAGTTTTTAGAATCGGCAGGAAGTTTTTGAATCAAAATTCCTGATCAAGAAAATTTCCTGCACTGATGATGACTAATTGAATGTACGACAGCTGATTTGTGCAGTGTGAAACTGAATAGTCCAAAGGGGTCAATTAAATTTATGTATATGTTATCGTTGGAGAGTGAAATTAGTTACCACTCGTCTTGACAAAACAAGGCATGTGGTGAAACCAGGCATTACGCGAAGTGCCTAAGCCTTTCAGGCAGTACGCGAAATGCCTAAGCCTTTTAGCTATTCCGTGAAATGATTTGTTCACTCAGTCGTTGATTAGGTTATATTATGTTATGATAATTTAGGTTAGACAACTAGTTTAATATGATCAGTCATTCCAGAAGTATCTAAAATTTCAGTCTGCGTATGATGAATGAACTTTTTAGTCATTGTCAAATGACGGTCATTAGACTGTTATCATGATAGCCATCAGTCATATGACTGATGTCACTGTCTGGGTATAACATA
The DNA here is from genome assembly GCA_014899125.1 of Orchestia grillus. NCBI lineage: Eukaryota > Metazoa > Arthropoda > Malacostraca > Amphipoda > Talitridae > Orchestia > Orchestia grillus. Next base: position 6,490 of record VOMN01134373.1, on the reverse strand, counting down.
TGCCACAAAATTACTCTCGGACAATGCAGACAGTGTTTTACAGTGCACGAAAGAATTCAATAGTTCTTCTTGGACTGTCGTAAAAATCTACTCAATTTCGTGTGTTCTATGTATGCAAATATTATTTTTCAGTCGTCATGAAATGCCATAAATTTTGAGGTAAATTTCACTCAGTTTTTCTTAATTTATTTAGAATTTGACAAATTTTAATATCAATTCACTGTTTTTTCAACCGGTATTTATCTTTGGGTTTTAGATCTATAAAAATTTAATCGATACTCGAAAGAACCCGAAATTCATATATTTTTTGGAAATTAGCGGACATGCTCCAGTTCTTAGAGTACACTCGTATCCTTGGAATTCTATGAAGAAATTCAGGCTAGTTTTGTAGTTATTACCACATAAATTGCGTGCATCAAGGCAGTGTAAAACTTGCTAGTCGATTTCTGAAATAAGGAGAAATATTTTGTTTCGTTTCCTTGCATAGACATTTATGATCTAAATTGGAAATAGGGACTATTTTAAATAATAACTTCCCTATTTTCTAGGTGCAATATTTCTGACTAAAGTACCTGCCAGACTTGATATCTGCTTCATCTGCCTTTTGATTTCTAATGAAGTCCTATTACAAAAAACGCCGAAATGTCCCAGCTACACGTTTGAAGACCATTAGGACTTAAAGAAGTTCACTGTTATTGAATCATATGAAGTGACGTGGGGAAGTTGTTCGCTTCTTTGTGGATGTGTAGAAATTCGTTGTTGACGAGACTGTAAATCGCAGGTGCTCTTCGATATTGGCTTTGGATTCATCAGAAGCTTCTCTTGGCATGGAGAGTAAATATCTGGCCTCAATCATAGTATTTGTTGGTGTTGCAAGCGATGGTAAAATCGTACCCCTTCATTTTATCGCAGCCTGACTTGGAATCATCATTGTTGAGTAAAAGATTCGGGAGACAGTCATGTTACCCTGGGAATTTCGCTTATCTGGTAAGTAAGCTGTAGGAAAAAGCTGACTACAGATTTGGAATCAGCATGCCATTCTAGCCTAAATAAGCTCAAAAACATAACTCAGCAGATTTTTTTTTTCCAATTATTCACCAGTGAAAAGCGGTGGTAATATATGTCCCAATTTACTAGAGAATAGTGCTTTCGTTTCAGCATTTCTGTTTAACTAGTAATTTTCTTTTTATTATGTCATTTCAAACTAATCTTCAACTGAAATATTTAGGATATTTCAATAATAAAACTTTTAAAAAACTTTTGACAAGTTTTTCTTGAAGAAAAAAACTATTTCCAATACTTATCGTAAACAAAAGAAAGAAAGAAAATAATATTTCTTTGCATAATCCTCTTGGTTCTTGAGCATTAGAAAACTCTTACATTTATTGAAATATTTTGCTACTGGATCGGCAGCTCTAAAATCGAAGAGAAAGAATCTAAAGAACGAAATAATACACACTTTTATATGATCAGGTCAGCCGTAGGCCTTACTTTGGTTTTAAATAGCGGACTCAAGATTTTTAAAATTTTCTCCGTTAATGAATGATATTGAACATACATGATGAACACTCATTTATCCTTCTTCAATAGATGATTTAAGACGCACATTAGAGTGGTTTCAAACCGTAGAACATTAACACAAATTCAACCTGTTGACTGACGTGGTTCAAATTTGAGATAAATTTTGATGACATATGTTGTTTTCCGTCAATAAACATCCTATAAAAATCTTGCATTCAAGTCCAAAATATTTCGAGCTTTCGTTGCAGAGAACCTCACTATAATTACTGAATTTAATTCAACGAATTATACGTATTTGCGAAGTACACGGAGGTTATTTTAATTTAACTGAGTACATTTACTTACGTCACTGAATTTTTTCAGTCGAAACTTATATTTGCAGGAACAATAGTGGATAAAAACTGAAGAGATAATTGATGTGAATTTCGACAAAACGAAGCCAAAATTTGAAACGACAAATGATTGATTCGTTCTTCACAATCTAGAAAAATTAATCAAAACGAATTGAGGAAATGCTTTTTCTGTCAGTAGGCTTCTCTCACGTTCTACTTTACCATGAGTTCCATTGCTGCCAATCTTCCCACTTCAGGTGCAGCCAACGGAAGTGTTATTGGGAGCCATTCTTCAGTAGCAGGAGGTAAAAATTAGCTGGGCATTGTCGAAACGTCTTTCATCAGATCATCGAGACTCCAGGGCACCGATCCCCCCGTGACTCAGCGATATTCAGGCCTGCGATAAGCCTCCTGCTTCATCACTGAGCAAACAAGCCCAGGAACAAGATACCATTTTAATTTGGTCGACGGGCCCCCGTCCGATCTTTTTACCCGCGTCGCTATTGGCTCCATGTTTGCTGTTCAAACAATTCCAGGATACAAATTTGGCGAAGAATTAAAAAAATCCGGACTTGAGGGTTCGGGGATCTCTGGGTGCTTCGATCCATCGAGTGTTCTCTGATATGCACCACTATTTTCTGATTTGTTCATCCGAAACAAAGAAAAAATGAAATATGGATTCTTTAAGTTAGGGATCTAAAGCTTAGAATACAAAATACGTTGACAGTACGTTGACAGTACGGACGCAAAAGCGTCCGTTTCAAAGTTTCTGGAATATGCGGCATGATACATTAATTATTTACGTATTTTTAAGCACTCATTTAGAGTTTATTGACGATCGTTCGTCAAAATACGGTTCAATTAACTCATGTTAAAACCAACATAACTGTGTAGAAGATCATATACTTCACAAGGGGCATCAATGCTATCGATTGTCCCGACAACCCAAGAACTACATACTACGTCATCTAAGCCTTTAATGATTTACACGACCCAGTTTTGGTCCGCCATTCTTCTTCCCATTCATGCAGCCATCAGGAAATACTAATGTTTGTCTGAAGAACCACATCATTCTTCTTCAGTTCATTTGGATTTATCATCGGATGAGGACAGACACCGTGCTGGCTGTGACACGCTCTTTGGTAACGAGGCGAGTCGCTGGGACACCATTTGTGCTGATCGAATCTACCTCCGGCAGAAGAGGAGCTTTGTACGACCAAATTAATGAATCATTATTTCGGTTAAAGTTTTGTCTCTTGCTAGGAGTTTCGCGGTCTTTTCGGCGGACTTTTTTCTTGCGTGTTGTGTTTAGAAATTGTTCAGGGTGATTATTTGATTCTGATGTGTGCTCTTGTAATATTTTCATTGCAGTTTTCCTTATCGTTCTTTTTAAGAGATTTTTCCACCTTCCTAAAGATACTAAGACAGTCATTGGTCTAATTTTTTAAAACTATTTGAAAGTAAAACTTTGAAATAGTGATTTTTATATTTTTTGACAAGGCTTCGGTCCAAAATATTGGCCATCATCAGGTCTTTAAGACTTTTCAAGAACATCAAAAATGAAAGTTATTATCGTTGAACTGTTCAACGGTATTAAAATATATCATAATCAATGAGGTACGCGAGCAAAGAAGAATTTGAACTTTACATGTTTTAATTTGAACTTTACATATTTTAATTTGAACTTTACATATTTTAATTTGAACTTCACTTATTTTAATTTGAAAGTAAAAAGTTGTAGTGTTTGAGCACTTGACATGTTTCATCTGTACCAATTTTTACAGTTGTTCGGCAAACTGATATGCATGGCTTATATCACCAGCACTTATCACCATTTTTTATTTACACTGATATGCCGTGGGTTAACTTATTTCATTCAACTCTAAATATAACACGTGCAAGAATGTGTAAAAACTAGGTATTACACTCATGTGTGTCGAATTGTTTGATTGAATTTGTGAGTATAAATTAGAAAACCAACTTTGAAATTATAGTTTGATAGGTTTCCTTTTCTTTTTTATCAGGATTTCGCTAATGGGCAATTTCACGGTTGCGAAATTTCCCTACGTAAAAGAAAGTTAATCCGAAGATTAATTGCTGAACATTCCGTATAAAGAGCAATAAAACAGGAAGCTTCTTAGTACATTGCAGTACCGCATCAAAGAAAAATGTCATTGCATATCAGAGAGTTTTTTTGCACAGCACAAGAGGAAGCCATTGTGTCAAGTGCTTTGGAGCAGCACCAAGCGAAATAGCACATCGAAACAGAGAATACAAAATTTCCTGCAAGATATCTATGATGGATAGGTAAGATTACATATGAGAGCTCTCTGCAAGATAAGCCTCGAACAAGTGCTCAAAGTATGATAAGGTTTTCAAACTACAGTACTTGGACGCAAGAGCTAACTGCATAGGTAGATTTTTGATGATTTCACGCTAGAAAAGAGTACGAAGCGCTCGGCAATATTTTCATTGGAGCCAAAGTACAGCACGACTTGGAGGGCCACAAAACGTTACTCGGAGCCAAAGTACAGCACGACTTGGAGGGCCACAAAACGTTACTCGAAGCCAGAGTACAGCACGACTTGGAGGGCCACAAAACGTTACTCGGAGCCAGAGTACAGCACGACTTGGAGGGCCACAAAACGTTACTTGGAGCCAGAGTACAGCACGACTTGGAGGGCCACAAAACGTTACTTGGAGCCAGAGTACAGCACGACTTGGAGGGCCACAAAACGTTACTTGGAGCCAGAGTACTGCAAAGCTGTGGATCTCAGCGCACACATTTCAGTTTGCCGGACTTGGGCTCAGCAAACAGAGGCCAATGGACGGCCTGTCCGGACTCGTCAGCATTTTGAAACCAGCCTGGCAATCATCCAGTCAAATATTTGCCCGAAACTCATTTTTGCTCGCCGCAAGAGCTCTTTTACATGAGGTTAGGCCAGGCTTTGGCGGAGTTTGCAGGTACACTGGAGAAGCACGGTGTTTGACTGTTTTCTTGTGATGCTCTCTCTGCATTTGCAAGCAATTCATCTGTTTAGAGGTGACGATAAATCGTTCAGCAAACATTAGCAATAAGAGAGAGTGATTCAGTGTTGCAACCGACGACTCTGTCTTTTTAGAAATTCCGGTGTGATGAGCAGGACATTTGCTAGGCATGCAAAGGATTCTTTTTCACAATCCTAGCGATGGTTATAATGTAATTCTCAATTTGCCATACGAATGAATGTATAATAATATACTACATCATTCTCATAAAATAAATTTAAAATTTAGTATCGGTAAATTGTGTAGAAGCCTTTACCAATTCGTATCTGTCTTGCCAAAATAAAGCGGCCCTGATATAGAGCGTAAAGTTAAATGTCATTCCCCCCAAAAAACTCATCAATTTAAAACTGTGAAATGAAATTGTACATTAATATAAAATTTACTTTTCAGCGCGTAGCCAGCTCAATATGAGATACACTATACAGAACAGGCATTAAGAAAACGGTTCTTATTCATATTTTAATGAAAAGGCACTGCTAGTCATCCTAAGAAATAATTCAAATAAGGTTTGCAGCAGTCAAATCCTGAATAATATTCTAATTGCTTCATTTTGTCACTATTTGGTAAAGAAATTCCCATGTTTCTGATTTTTGGCATGTACAAAGCAAATGAAATGAGGCTTTCTGACTCACGCAAGCTGCGGTGAGGTCACGGGGAGACCCCGAGGGCGGCTGAGGACGTAGCGTGAAGGAAGCAAGAAGGTGAAAGGCGTAGGGTGACATTCTATAAGAAATATTATAGAAGATGAATCATGCCCTGCAAGAGAAATTTGATATTACTCTTTCAAGTATTGCACTTTAATCTCGCCTCTGATTTTTTAAGCGTGACTGATCAGCAGGTGCTTAAGTGTAGATCCATACTTTATTCTTTATATTTATTCAAATTTAGGCTCATTCCCCATTCTTTAAAGTGATTCAAATTTAGATTCGTTCATCAATCGTTGTTTAGAGTTGAATTCCTTACAAAAGAGTGAGAAGAATTTTTAGGAGTCGAACTTTTCCATCATGAAATTCGTTTCTAGCCTAGCTTTGGTAGATTATTTGATCGACACTCAAGAATGGATCATTTCGACGTTAAAATTAATTCTAGGAGGGTGAAAATCTTCATCGATCCTGCGGGGCTTAAGACTACGCTGTTCAAGACTGTGAGTAATTGCTAGGGTGAATTTCCTAAAACAAAGATATTAGTCTATAAAAATGTGCAGCTATGAGTGTTTTTGAATACGCTTTCGTAACACAAGTATCATTGTCAAGTTAATTTGGGTCCCACCGAATGTGTAACGGAAACGAAGTCAACTTCTAACTTACACTTAAAGCTAAATGAAATCGGGATTATGCTCTCGTTCATAGAAAAGCTGGAGAAATCTCTGGCCAATTCCCGGGCTACACTGAGCTTCTTTTGTTTTGATAGATTTTGGAGTGAAAGTGTTTTACACAGTGATTTTCAAAAGGAAATATTTGAGTTTACAGAAGGAAATATATTTGGAAACATTTATTTACCACAAGTAATTTACATCAGATACATGCTTACAATCAAATGTGGAATGACGAAGAACCGGAATCAGGATATGTACCACATGTGGGCCCGAA
>VOMN01134372.1:0-32939 GCA_014899125.1 Orchestia grillus | reverse complement strand
CAGAGCGTTGGCTTCTTACTGGAACCAACCAGGTAAATTTATCCCCCGCTTCCCCCATCGCACCAGAGCATCGACTTCTTACTTGAACCAACTACATTTCAGCACTCGCGTTCCCCAGGAATTTTAATCAGAATTTCTCAATGTAGCACACATTAGATTAAATTAGATTATTAGTTGGTTTAAAACTCCCTACACACATAAAATGTGATTGGAAGAGAGCGAAAGAAAGGACCATTTAGTATGAACTTTAGAAACATGAAATATATATATATATATAGGCACGTTCCCACACAAAATTCTCTGAGCACAGAAGCAACAATATAAAAAGAAGAGAAAGAAATGATAGAGAATAGTCAGAAAAGAAGGCATGAAAATGGAAAAGAGCCAACTGGGCAAGAACAAAGATAGATGTCCCGAAGGTCTAGCTAAAGCTGAGGTAATCTAATCGTGTCCCCTTGGGGACGTCAGTTCCCATAGCTTAGATAGACGAGCCCAACTAACCAAACCCTCTTACCTATGGCTTACCTACGTCCCCCGAGGGGGTTCAGCGCGCATTCATACATATAACGTGTATGCACCGGCCTACTTGCGGTACACTGATGTATTTTATGCCCATGCACACTATATCAACAGATTTAAGTGCATCAGTATACATATGCAGCATAATCCGTACAAATCCACTGAAAAGAAGCGATTTTGTCACGAGTAGACCTAAGGAATCCAACCTAGCTTCAAGGAGTAATGTGAAATGGGTGCAGGTATGAATGTTCATTCATACCTGCAAACTATTTGGTTTGCCATTAAAGAACAGATCCTACTTCATAAGCATACTATTATGGGATAGTTAAGCAAAGAATCTCTTTCCCTCAAGTTGGAAAAATTAGCCATAGATTCACCAAATTTGCAACACGATATCCGCACACGCCTTCAGCTCGGCCGGCCCACACAGGGCGTGCCAGGCGCACACGCAATCATGCAATATATTCGAACTAAATTATTAGCCCCCGTGCGACATGACAACACGCCAAGCCCGAACTTTATGAGCAATAATTCGATCGCATTTCCCTGGCATTACACTTCCTAGTAGAGGGCCCGTGTGACTCACCCCCTGAGAAGGGAGGTTCTCCGATGACAGCGAGCAGCTCGGTTACGGAGAAGTTTAGTCACCGCCAGCACTCGCAGTGATGGAACACAGCCAAGTCAACCACACTTTTAAATATAAGATCCGACGAGCGAAGAACAAAGATTCTCTCAAAAAGCAATTGATAGAAGCTTCATCTTTTCTTCCCCTTTACTAATGTACGTATAAAAAAGGCTAAAATGAGAGAAAGTGACAGAACACACTCTTGAGCAAGGGCTACTACACAGTATGCTGGAATCCATCCACAGTAACAGAGAAGGGAAAACTGGAGTCACAAGGTCTAACAATGGAATTCAGAAGTCGGTTACAACAAGCAGCATTGAGTCCACTTCATGCAGAGTACCTGAGGACGCCACGGAAGAACTTAAATTCTCTAAAGAACTGACGAGGTATGACTGCGTTATGACATACAATGTTCCTACTCTTTCGGAGAGGAACTCGTAAATTCAACATTTCCTTCCGAAAACGCTAACAATTCCATATACAGAGGCTATTGCTGAATATTGAGCAATACTTAACTGAAAACTACCTCAAGTGGTTGCACTTAAATACTTGGAAGAGAGAGTGATTTATGAAAATGTTAAACGAATAAAAGACAAAACTAGCAAAAAAAGATCAGTGAAGCGAACTTCTCATTTAGATTGGATCAAGAAGCAAACGCTATGAAAAAGTTCTAAAAACTTTGCGAGAGGTGGAAGGAAGCAGCAGCATGCTCGAATAAATGTGATGCAAACCAAACATGAAAAAGGGACACTCCCACGAGGTAGTCGAGAGTGCGGATACAAAGCACTGACGCAAAACACACGTAAGTTATATCGTAACAATTACGTAAGAGTAAAATTCCAGTAAATTTACATGTTGGAATAATTTACTGGGCAATGGTAACCTTCACAAAAAAATCGGTACATGATTTTTCACCAATTGATTCTACATCCCCTAACCCTTGCATTGAAGCAATAGGAGACGAAGGCGTGTCTTTCAACAGAAATATCGATAATCGTCGACAGCAGAAACAATGGAAGAAATAAATTCTAGCGAGTAGAAAAGACTGGTCCTCCAATAAATTTTCATGGCCAGATTAAAGGCAGGGACATGGGAGTGCGCACTGACGAAGTCAATATCAGCAGTTGAGCTGTGCGGAAGCGCTCGTGACCGCAGTCACCGATAGCTATTTACTGTGAGACCAAATAATCCAATTACTGGTCCAGCTTTCTGAGATTCCATCGAAAGTTCCGGTCGTGAAGAAAAGCACGGCACAGAAGAGCCTTAGCTGAAAAACTAGAGTTCAGAATGGAAGGGGAAATATTCAAGAGAACGAGAATGAACGTTAAGGAAAAGAGCGTACAAACGAAGTCAACGTGAGCTTTAAAAAAATCTAAGAATCTATGAGGAATATTCATATGTGTATTCTGTACCAGTGTTTTTGAAACACAAGCTCAAGAATGAAAAGGTAGCTTCAAAACGTTAAACAAAGAACGATCCTTTCCCGACATCAAGACCGAGAAATAATAAACGCTCAGACTCACTAACAGATGTCTCGAGTGTGAAGCCACGTACGCTCCCTGCCACAGAGAAGCATGTGTGCCTAACGGGCTCCAATTGTGCGTGTGAAAGTCCTGCAGAAGACACAACAGTAGGCAAGTTCCAGCTAGAACTCGTGAATGAATCTATTATTCAACCGACCATGGAAAAATGGATGCTACAAGTAACGACTTTCAAATTCAGGAAGATAAAAGTCATCCAATACATTTGTTCAACTCGCCCCATGAACATGAAGACTCAAAATACTCAAATTAGTAACATTCATCGCTTCATCAATAGAAATATCTGAAAATAATAATACATTGATCACTAACTGACTCTGGATTACAAAATAAATAAATAAAAACCTCTCGAAACAGAAAACGACTATATTCAAATAATCTTCACTAAATCGCAGTACCTAACTCGGGAACTAAAAATGAGCGTCGGCGACTGACGACTCGTTTTTCATCCAAGAAACATGCAGGTGCGTTGTAAAAATTGAGCCGCGCCCTCATCATAGTCAATCTTCAATTTTTGCGACGATTGCTCGCTTAGCGAAACTCCCACAATTCGAAACAACTTTAATCGGATTTTTTCACGAGAGCGCGCCCGCTGAGAACCTCTGAAAGAGAGCATGAGGAGCACTTGTCGTCCCAGAGTGAGTCCTGAGGAGGAAGGAAGCCGAGCTGTTTACCAAGAAAGTGAGTAGCGCAGGGAAGTGTCTCGGCATAACGAGATTCTATGAGATAATGAGAGGGACTGGGGCGCGGGAAGTGGTGCGCGCCAGCCTGCCACCGCTCTAGGCAAGCCCTGCCACAAAGTATGCACTCACGCATACGAATCCTTCGAGGGAAAATGTTCACGCTTTTGGAATAGAAAAAAAGAGCTCTTGTTATGTAGAATTTTCCTTGCCTCAATTTCTAGTTTGAATTTGGTAAAGAGCAAAAGCTAGCGCTGAACTTGTGTAATATAAATCGATTTCAAGTCAATTGTTTCGTTTTATGATTTTAGGTTTGAAGCATAACAAAATTGGAAAAAAACACAAAGAACCTTCACTTCACAATGATTCACAAAGAAAAATTAGAGTAATTCATCCCGAATGTAATACCATTTCACCAAGGTACGCAAGCTAACTAGAAAAAAGCTTAGCACACTAAAAAGTTAAGAAATATAAATTATAGTCCAGTCTGTATTCACAACCGATCATTAAAAGCAGGAACTGATCCTTAGTTGTGATGAAGAAAAATAAAAGTGCCGCAAAGCTCTTATAATTGATTCCAACAGTTTACAGAGAAGTTAACAGCAAACAGTTCAACCCAACAACCTTAACAACTTGTGACAACGTTTCGAGTGAAATAAGCTAAGCATACATACAACACGAATCTCGATGAAATGCTTGTAATGTATTCTATAGAGCTATATCTAGCTTCATTGAAGTGCATCAAATTTTAAATTTTAATAGTATATTAACTGTATCATCCCACAAACACCGGGTATTTCAAGATTATGGCTCAAATTGTTCTTGATAAATCACTTCAAATTTTTGAAAATATTGTGGGAGAAATTTCAAACAATTGCCCTACTAATGATACCTAGAACTGAATTCGAGAGCTCATGATTAACAAGACGAAGTAAAACGACGCAAATTGTGGCGTGTCATTTTGGGTAACATGTAACGTTCGAAATAAACATTGTAGAAGTTATTCTCATTGATAAGAATTTTGATCTCATTCATTGAACATTCGTTATAATGGATACGCTGCAGCTTAACATGCGTTCCTTCAAGCAGTGGTATTCAATATATGTCCCTTGCAGAATATTATGCAAACAACACGGCTACTTTCATCACAATAAAAGGCAGCTTATGAAAAGGTACTGAATAAGCCAAAAGTTGTCTGAAATGTTCTCCTTGAAGCGAGAAGAGTGAGAACAAGACGACACGAGCGGAGGACAGGGGAAGGAGGGAAAGAAGCTTCCGCTGAGCGGCACTCTAAGAAAAAGTAACAATGGCAGGCACAGAGGCAAGAGGAAGCGTCGCCACTGCTAAGTTTGATAGCGAAAGTGAGACCACCAAACCGAACTTCAGTCAAAAGGCGGGAGAAAATAATAATGGCAGAAGTGCCGACGATGAAAATAGATCTTGTTAGGGTTACAACCATGAAATAAAAACGTGAAGCAATGAACAAATCCAAATACTCATAACTCCTTGAAGGTAAGCAATTCATATCAAATGTCAAGAGCATACCATGAGTATATCAAACGTCATCCCTTTTAAAGGACATGAGAAGCGTAGGTGTATTTCATTAGCAGCTCCCACAGCTGATATCGCTCATTCAAGCCAACGAATATTCATACAACTCTATGTTCATGAAAAATCTGATCAAAAGTACAAAATACCCTGATGTTTGAAAATTGCAAAAGACAACGTTCAAAGAAAATACAATAGTCATTCGAAAAGAAAAAACATGAGTCATACCAAAAGAGACTAGCTGTCTCGCAACCGAGGTTTTGCAATCAATACAAGAACAGGTCATGATAACCTTGCTTTCATCGAGATAACCAAGATTATTTATACGGTATCGATCTCACACACAAAATTAAATCCCAAATTGCTCATAACAGACGCAATTATCGTCACAAAACCACCCCTTCTCTTCTGCACACAAATACCTAAACAGCTCATTTGTCAATCCAAGACTACCGACGAAATCGATACCGCGCAACACGTTCATTATTCGATGAATAATTCACGAAGGACTGAATAGCAGCACTTAATAGAGTAGTTGGGCTTTTTTATCTACATTTGAACACTTTGGTTTCGAACAACACCAAGGGTACTGTGCTTGTAGACAGTCAAAAACTTCTTAATTCGCAACCTAAAACCTGCAATAAGTTGTGTGTCGAAGAAAGTTCCCTTCTCAATAATAAGCTTGGCCTTTCAGTATTTTACTAAAATTTCTCAACTGTTCCAATTGAAGAAAATTGAATATCAGTACCTTGATGGATACACATAAGCATATAAAACATAATAATTTTTCTGGAAACTTGACTTTTTTCAAGATCGAAAGAAACCGCAAATCATTAAGGGAAACAATCCTGATGAAGTTTTCGTATTATAAATTTTACCACTCCGCTGTGGGTCTAACTCAGAAGGGCAAATTTCTCAGAATTGAAAGTTATTGAACTTAAAATTTTGTCACTAAAATAATGAGTTTAATTTAGCAATCCTCACAGCCGAAGAAACGTGTGTCATATCAATAAAAACTAATTCTCTTTCTTCGATGAGGCTTGAAATTTTTTTTAGTTATTAAATCGGTGAAAACTAATTTATCCCGGCATTTCTTCACACGTAGGACAACAACAGTTATACGAAAGCATGGTGTTCAAACTACAATAATCTCACCTCTTTCTCTGATGACGTTTTATTCGCAACAAGGGCTCATTATTGAACACTTTACGGAGTTCAGCCACCACGATCGAGAACCGAATATTCACCGAGTCTCTCAATCGTCACATGCTGGGTTTGCACCCACCAGGTTTCAAATGAATCTGTACTTGTTCCTTAGAATGAGTGTATAACACTGACTTAACTCGTGACTATCCCGCTAGCTAATGAAAGTATTCAAAGTTCCCAGCGTGCGTCCTGTCAACTTGCATAAACGACACCAAAGATGAGATGAGGCTTTCACAGTCGAAGCCAAAAGGTTTTGCAAAAAAGTATATTCTGTAATCAACACGATAGAAGTAAGCACTTTCAAATAGGTCGTAGGCAACGATATGGTGCTTCGAATGTCGGCTTAATTACTGCAACGCCCAAGAAACACAACTAGACACCACAAATCAATACGAGTGAATGCAATGATTACTTACAAAAGACAATTTACAATAATTAGCAATACTTAAATAAGTGTGTCATAAATATAGAAAATCCACAGCAATGAGAATTCAGATCAAACTCATGAAGAGATTACAAATTAATCAATATCGCTGATAATTCGACGAGTAAATAAATCAAATATGTATTTCAAACAATTAATTCAGGTCCACTTTTAGATCAATACACGAAATCCATCACGTTAGCACTACATTCAATATTTTGAACTATAATTCTCTGCCACGAAGCAAGCTTCTACCGATGGAAAATATACGTTTGGCGAGACATATCCTAAGTGGCGAGAAAACTAAAACGAACCATGTGTCAGGGATAATAAGGGCGATAAAACGAATAAGATTGATTCAACGGAACATGGAAACTTTAACGGGCCGAGAACACCCGCACTCACACACCCGTCCATTACACCATCAGTCATAGCAAGACGCCAGCTCAAATTCCTGAAGCGCTCGAGGTAAAAGACGATAAGCTGCGAGGTAAAGCGTACCAGTTACCCGAGTTCTCCACGCGTTCAGGCGGGGACCAAAAAAGAGTAACAATATGAACAAAATGCACAGTCACGGATCCCAGGGGCAAAAGTTCGTCATTTCCTTCCCAGACGAGCTTGGCAAAAGTGGCAGCAGACCGAGGGTCACAAAATAAAAACAAGAACAAGAATGTTTTCGCATAAAAGCCGCGCGTAAAATTGAACAATGCCCGTCCCTCTTTACCATAGATCTAGAATATATGTAATAGTACTAAGCAAACAAAAGTACGATACATAATATAACAGCTGGTATACTTCAAAAGATCTTATTTAGAAAAAATCAATACTTACCGACTATACTCTCCGACAAGACGATCACAGTACAAAGCAAACCTCCTTAGAAAACTAAGCAAATTTCATACATTTGATCACAATCTTTGGCAATGAAGGGAATCACTAAATTTAGGTAAGTAAATAAAATTCCAGTAAAATGTGAATTTTATTTCATATAAAATTCACATGAATTAACGATGAAATAATCTCTAATTGATATTCTTCACTAACCTACACAGATGCTTGTGACCCCAGTTAGGCTTGTAATCTCAGCTGTTTTGGACAGGGGAAAGCGTGTCAGGCCAGTATATATACGAACTTAGTATCATACTTGTCTGGAAGTGCACAGCTCATAAAAACTTTGAGGAAGTCAACGTAGCAGTCTCAACCTAACAGCCTCCATTAATTGAAATACTGACAAGCACCAGCTAGCGCTCGGATTCAATATTGGGAGAAATTCGAGTTGAGGTCCCGCAAGTTGTAGAAATATGCAGTCCGTAAGAAAAATTATGATTCTGATTTCGGTTATTACCGAGAAATAAAAAGTTGTGAAACCAAGCCGCAAAATATTTATAGATCTCTGTAACGTGCATTTCACACATGTAAGAACAGAAATATTATAGTTACAAACCATGAACTAGGAAGTTATACCTACAATGAAGCCATAAAGTTTTATATGCTCATTAACGTCAATAACCGGATATTGCTGTTAAACCGAAGGCCGCCAAGGAGCGGAAGGCCAAACCGGATATTACGGTCGTGAAGGTCATCATCACGAAATCTAGAGATAGAACAACAGAACGAACTAGCAGTGCAACTTGCAGTATCGAAACGAGAAATTTTCAAACATATTCGCCACTAGACCTTACTTCTTGCTTGCTGAAAAGACCAAGCGTTGAGTATCAATATTCAAAGTTCAGTTTTATCACCAGTATTATATTTTTTAGAACAAAAAAAAATCATTTTCAGCTTTTTACGCATATTCTTACTGCGGTCGAATAAGTGACACAGTAACACCTCGATTAGGGGTACCATTGCGTTAATGTGCGACACGCCCCGTAGAATGTAGACGCCATGTCTATGTAGAGGAATGTCGCCCACATGAGAACCACGCAGTACCATTGAAAATACACCAGTCGCTCATACATGGCTCATCGGTAACAAGTTAAAATTTTGTGCCATAGAGATTTATTCGAACAATAAAGTCGTACAGAAACGACAACAACAGAGGAGTACGAAACTAACTAATTAAACACTAATAAATTTTTTTCTCCACTAGAAGTCGTTGCATTGAAATAAAAATTTAAAATTACCCGTAAAAAATGCTTCGCAATCCCAGGGGAAACGTTCATGGAGGCAAGCAGCGCGGTGACGCAGAGCTCTATGTTTCTTACCGGCGGCGCATAATTGAATTACTCAACCAAAATGAAAGCGTTAACACAGTGACTCGTAATAACAGACGAGAACCGTAGAAAAACAAGCTCGATGAATTATGTGCCACTGCAGTATTAAAACTCGGTAAAATCCCGTGAGCAAAATATGAAAGATTTAGTGAAACAATTTTCGATGCAGTTATGGAAATACAAAAACACTCACGCTGTTAGTTAGAAACACGGATGACGAGTAACAGTGAGCGTCGCTTCGATTTCTGCAACAAGAGTTGAATATTTTCAATCTCACGAGTAAGAGCTTGGGAACGTAAATTAGAATTGACACGAGATTTTCATTACAGCATTTCAGGCATCGATGAATCTAATCCTAAAGAGATAAACCGGCAACGATGAACCATTTTCATGAGCAGCACATTAATGCTTTCACATTCATACATTAGGTTTTAGTAGAACAACAACAAATCTAGATTCAATGTTACAGGTGTTCAAATAATACTACTATAGTGGTAGCATCTCGTTAGGAAAACTTCGAGTAACGACTGAGTGAACTGATCACTCAAAATATCACTCGGGGTTCAAACAATTTTTCTGCTCAACTAAGACGGTATTCACAGGAAATTAGTTAGAAAAAATATAAAAATAATGTAGAATTTCAACTTCTTAAATGGAACTACTCTATACAGCATTACTAAACATAATGAATTACAATGAGATGAAAAGGAAATAATAAAGAAAATGAAGACCTTTTTTTAAGAAATTGATTAGTTGCTTGTCCGTGTGCTTACTTCCAGCACAAAAGGAAGGGGAAAATGCATTGAAAAGGATTATTAAATGCAATCCTGGATTGAACCACTCACTGCACACGCTCTGTGAGTGTTATATTAGTATAAGAGCGGCAAGGAGTATCTCGTAGTGACATAAAATAAAATACAGAAATTGTCACAAATATAGACGCGCTGGTGCACGAAGTCGCTTGGGAGGCCGTCGTTCCGCGCAAGCAACTTCGTGCACCAGCGCGTCCATATTTGTGACAAGTATACATGAAAATAATAAGTATAGCTCGAATTATTTTTACCACGTTTCCACGAAACTGAAAAATCAACGCGATAAATTGCATCGTGAATAAGCTTTGTTATATATTGGGTGGATACAAGTGGTCGCGTTCGAGTTTTCTTTCATTTTATAACTCAGAAAAAGGTTGAATTCAGAATTTCCAAAATGTGGAAATTAGACAAAATACGGCAACTACACGCTAAATAGTTCACCTTTTTGTATAGAATTCGCAATATCACGTGGGAATTTAATTTAAATACAGGACGTTCCCGTTAAATGGCAATTCTTTATACTTTCTTACAATGCTATTTTCATGCATTTTCACGTCTGTAGGGGTACCTCTTGGCGCGCTGAAACACGCGTCGTTCCATAGCGCCAAAATGCACCTCTACAGACATTGTAATAGTAGCATAAGGAAGGATGAAGAAATACAGTACGACGAGGACTTTCTGTACTCCTCAATATTAATTCGTCAGAAGCATGCTGTCGAAACTCCTACTTCTGAACACAGGTAAACATCGTGAAAGACATTACTAGTTGGTTAAATAGTTCTCAAATATTAAATCACTGTCATTTCAAAAGTTTTGGTTTGACCACTATTCGTGGATAGCTTCTTTTTCAGAGCGGTATACCCAATAAACTTTTTCTACCTATCTTGCATTCATACAATCGATCAAAATGAATTCAAGGTCCTAAGAAGACTACAATACTTAAAACATAATTTAATGTAATAAACGAACAGACTTAAATTAGGAAATGACGCACGAATGATTCATGAAGATATGAAGCGAATACATTAATACATGTAGTTCAGAAGGGTTGAAATGCCGGCTTCGTCCAATAGAACCCACATACCTTCGGAACCACTGAGCTCCTTCTGAAAATCGAAGTCCTTACAGGATCTATGAGTTCAGTGTTGTAGTTATGCAGACCTTGGTTGATTTTTCTTACTTTTTTATACGAAGTTAACGACTGAGGAGTTCTGGGTAGAGTCCCTCAATGTACTATGATGAGAATAGACACGATAGAATTATCTCTAGGACTAGAGCTCGGGAATCTTACACAGTCTTCGATGTGTGTTCCTCATTCATAGAAGTACATTAATCCTATGTACAAAAAATCTGACTCCACTACTGCATCTCCAGCCCCAAATCAGCAGGAGATGAGCCAGATATTGATTTGCAAAATAACAAACCGTAACTCGAAGCTAGAGCAGGTGTTCATCAGTGAGAAGTGACCGAAAGAATAAACAGCAGCATATATTCGCGAGAGCAGCCAAAGAGGTATCATAAAATAGAGGGCGGTAGCGGGGACTTCAGACGAGCTCCGGATTATGGCGATCTCAGCGCGGTCCAAGTTAGCCATAGATCACTTCTCGGAGCAAGAAAGCACCGCGGAGGCAGTACGAAATACGAATAGCCATTGATCTTATAATGATCAACAGCCCAGTGAAAAAATTTTGCATGCCATCCAAGCATACTACTTTGTCTCCACTTTCATGTGAGAGCAAGAGAAACATATTTAAATCTGACAAATTTTTGTGATACGGTTTGCTATGAGCGGAAAGAATATTTACCTCAGTTATAAGTTTTCCCTCGTTTCAATAGAAGAATGTTATGACGTCTGTTTCCCTCTTCATTTTCAGGTATAACCCAACCTCCACGATCTTAAGGTCTTTACATATACTCGTATGTAGGGTTAAACATCGATTTATAGGCACATTATATTTTGTTGCAGTTTAATATTTTCCGTTACTTTTGCCTCCCTCATCAATTAAACATGAGTTAGGTTCACGAAATGAACGAGAAAATTCGAAATCTCCTTTCCTTGGTCAATCAATTTCCAAGCTAATATCCCACAACTTTGCTAATATTCTCGCGCGTTGTGAGACTCTTCCTTAAAAGGCAGATTGCGCGATAAATCGATGGGAGAGCAAGAGGACTCCAATCATAGTTCAAAACGAAAGTAAGGGTAGTACAAGGAGCTTTGCCAATTGAACTGCACACTGATGGATCTGGTCTTGCAGAGATTTACTAAAAAAAACGAACTGTCAGCATGGTAGACATTTTTAGGTCAGCTCGAAGCAACTCCTATACAATACATCAGGTACGCTGGAACGAAGCCTCGCAGTTACAACTGTAGAAGCCTGAAGAGGTGAGCTCATGCCCATGCAAAACAGGGAAATAAATGCACAGGGTATCCATAAAGTCTCTTGACCATTTCAAAAACTTATAACAAATGCAATTGATTAGATATTTTATTCAGATTTGTTCTGTTGTATTCAATGTTTATTAAAGTTTTCAATCACATTTTACGTTTGTGTGTCTCAGGGATCCTGTTGGTGAAAGAAGTGCTGTTGAAAGAAACCCTAAAAAATGTCTGCCCCTCAAGAGAAGGAGCAATGTGTTTCATGGTTTACTGAAACAAAATCGGATAGGCATACTCAGCGAAACTTCAGAACTGCATCGCATTGTTCCGCATCGAACAAAGTTACGGGACACTGCTGATCTGAAGCAAAGTATTGCTGATGCCAGAGCCACAATTGACGAGGCTATGCTACAGCCAACATGGCAAGAAATTGAGGACCCTCTTGGTGTGCTTCGTACCAGTAATAGTGCTTATATTAAATGAGGAAAAAAACTTTCATAAGCGCTGAATGTAATAGAACAAATCTGAAAAGAATATCCCATCAATTGCATTTGTAATAAATTTTTAAAATAGTAAAGAGACTTTATGGACACCCTGAATAATACCTAGATTCAATTCAAGAAGTAATTCTAAACAAAAACAATATTTAATCTCAAATGTTTCAAGGGACATATCAATGATTTTCAATGTTCTGAGGTTGCCATTTTTTCTAAAAACAGAGCATCAAGTTATGAAGAAAGGAGCAACTAAGTTCATACTCAATAGGAAGTGAACAAAATTTTTATTTTAATCATGTTCGATTTCTCAATGTTTTCACGATTTTGAGAAATACCCAAGCCGATTGGGTATGAGTACCTTCAAATATTCCGGCACGACCCTGTAAATTCTAACAACACTGCACGAGAAGATGAAGCAACAGCAGTGAAAATACACTATTTTTCGTTGGATTAAGCAAGTAAAATTTATGCGCTGGTTGGACAATGAAGGATGCCGTAAGCAAGCACCGCGCAGTCATTCTTCAATGGTCTAGGATTAAATAAAAGCTATCGACTGAACGAAAGCGACCGCGTGAAAGGAAGACCAGCAAACACTGCTAACGTCGCTCTGAGGCTGAACAGCATGATTAATGGAATGCTCCTCTTGATGTTTGTAAATAAAAACTTTGATCTTTATGCAGCAGTAAGAAAAAACTCATCAAATAAACAGGGCTACAGAGCACGTCGGCCACGGGAGGTGGCTCATACAGAGCGATTGTTTTTATGAAGCCCATATCAGAGAAACCATAAAAATTCCTTCTCTGGCGTCGTAAAATTCACAGCGGAGCTTACATAAAACTATCTTGGCTAAAAATTTGATGGATCCTTTAGAGAAAGTTTATCGAATGGAGTTTGTTCAATTTTAAAGCAAGTAAATCATCACTCGAATGTTATACAAAAAGCATTATAAATAAAACACAACAGCAGATGATAAATTGAATTCAAATGGTCTCTAATTCCTTGAGTTCAATATAATGACCTGCTCGAAAATTTCAGGCTGCAACAGCAAGCAAAACACATATGTTATAAAATGAAAGCGTAGACACTACTAACGCAGAGTTAAAAAAAACAGTCGTCGTTAAAAATAATTTTAGTCCATGAATCATTTAAAATCATTTCTATATAACATAACGTAAACAAGTTGTGAATGAAAATCGATTTTGTCCACGTTACCCAGTTGGTATAACAAGAAATACCAACAAGGGACAGTCAAACTTAATTCGGATACATGCAGTCATAGCTCATAAATGGGCTTTAGGAAGTTCAAGTAATAAGTCAAAGAAGGCTCAGCCCCTAGGACAAGCTGAAAAATAGTTTCATTCTTAGATCTCCCGTCGTAGGCCTAGAGAAAGTCAGTAAACCAAGTAGCCTCAACTTGAAATACACTCGACTTCAGCTCCTACCATTCTTCGAGACTTCCGTGTTCAGAACATCAATAATAAAAGCAATTCTGTTTGAAATTAGCAAGCACCATTAGCCTTTCTTATGAACCGGGGCCGAGTGCAGACGGAAATCCAGTATTGAGAAACACGTAAAATTTCGATACAAGTGATTCCTACATTTCGCATACGAATAAAGTAATGTATATCAATTACAAGACATGCAAGAAACACTTATGAGTTCTCATGCAATCTGCACATTAGTGCATATAGTGTTCTTGAAATAAACATGGCTATCTTACTCATCATGCTGACTTATCTAAAATGGAAGCTGAAAATAAGAGTCAGGCAAATGTTAAAAAGCGAATATCTCTAGCGAAAAAGATTCATTAGTATTCAAACTTTCATTAGCGTTAAAAGTACACTGATAAGAGGCCGCGTTTCACAACAAACCTCGCAGATCACTAATGCCTCGTAATCTGTATAGTAGACAGGCTGGAAATTGTTTCTCAAGGTTTCAGCACTATGACGTGGCCAACACTTTAATTTAAATTGGCGAATACAACGTAAATTCTACAAAATTCTCAACAGCACATTAGAGTTGAAAAATATTTTGAGTATGAACAGAATGGAATGTTAAAAATACACCTATATTCGTATTGATACTAAAATAGTATCTGTGAGTCAAAAGCTAAACAAAACACCTTGGAGTCAATACATTTCAAATTGCAACGTTGCAATGTTTTTAACATCATCATCAAGCTAATCAATCTAAAATGCACAAAATTGAATAAAATTATTCCGGTACGTCTAAATCATTACTACTTAATCCATCACAAAATTGTACGAAACTAGAGTAGAAAATATTAATCAGAATCACAAGTTAACTTTAATTCTGCCACTAGGCCCCACACTACCCGCCACATCCGCCAGATACCAAATGGCGGCTGTGGTCACAGCACTGCCCTCACGTTCGCCATGAATATACTTTTGTTACTCTAACCTTATCCTTCTGACAAGTACTTGGAAATTTTTTCAAGCTTTTAAAGTTGTCTTATTCATTACGTAACAAGAACCCCATAAATGTTGTTTAGCGCAACCTCCAGAAGAGAACCATTAGAGTGTCACTGACCAATCCAAAGTAAAAGGCCTTCTGCATGAGAGCTTAGAATAAAAAAAATATTTAATAGAACTTCAATTTTAAAAACAGCATGAAGTTAAAATAGTCTCCGCATCCGTGTTGACGGGCAAGCGAAGTGTTAACAGCAAAACTGAATAGCATAATCTAAAGTTGTAACAGAACACACGAAATAAATATTATAATATAAGCTCTCAATCGAAATACTAATGGCAACATGTCACACACGACCATTGAAGTCCATGCTTCCTAAATGACGTTGTTTTGCAATAACCTTGAGAAACAACTCAGAAGGTGCAGTAATTTTCAATACAAAATCAGAATAAACTAGAAGAAAGTTGCAGCACGCACCTCGGTACTCGACCGAACTGCCACTGTGATCAGAAATACCTCAGCAGTGACCTGAATTGGCGCTTCCTCGTTTGGGCAAAGCCACAGCAAGGACAGAAGTCGACAAAACACGAGGTCACAATAGTACGGGAAGAAAACAAAGTACATTTGTGTTCATGGGCTTACCGTAGTGGAAAACATGAAATACTGTTACTTCAGTAACCAAGTGTATTCTAGATCAGTAACCAGTGTATTCTAGATGTAAAATCAGTTAGACCCAGAACGCTTCAAAAATAGGGCCTTCAAATGGGGTACGCTAGAATTGAACAACAATTTATGACCCAGAAAAACGAAATTTATTACTTGGTTATGAACGACAGCAAAAAAAGCAAATAGGCTTTAGAAAAAGACACTCGCCTGCGCATTAAAGAAGGAAAAATTCAGCCAATACTCAATGGCATATGGCATCCTTGTAAGAATGCTGTAGAATTTCTTCTGAAAAGTATCATCATTGGAAGTATTTAATTATCCTGACCTCTCACAGAAGGGGACAAAATTCAATTAGTACAATCTTGTTCAGAAATGGCACGAACAATTAATTATACAAAATTAATTGTCTTAAACTGCATTAGCATGTCGACGTTTTTCCCCCGCATCTCGATAAAAATAGCAAACTAAACAGTTTAGTAAGCTATTACTGCCTAGCTAGTCCATGATAAACCTAACACTCGTAAGCAAAAAAGAATTAAATTCTAACAAACGACTGCCGTAACCCCTTCAGGAACCTTTATTGAACCAGCAGTGAGTCGCAAGTCGCAACACATTCATTTGGTGAGCGCTCAATAGTAATCGTAGTTAAAGAGGTATGATGTTGAGTGCATACATTTGAATTCGTCAGCTCGGGGACTGCACCAAGGTCAGAACAAGGCGATGAGTGCATCCTCGAGATACGATGAGCAATAATCCTGCTCAAGGGCACTACCCTGAGAACCTCAAGTCTCCATATTTCCATAAATGCATATACATTTCAGATAAAGTAAGCCTACGAAGGTAATAGCACAAGAGTCCTACAGCCATGAATTACATTATTCAGAAGATTCATAAGCTCGGCGCCACTTCTCGATCGTTATGAACAACTTTCTCCGACACTCAATCGATTGACTGAAAATTGTAAGGACGAATAACATGTATGCATCGACTTAGGTACTTTTATGAACTATTTGAAACTCCTTGTTTCACCTAATTTGATAGAGTCAAGTATTGAAATGAGTTGAAAAACAACCCCAAGCATAGTTTGGAGTCAGAAACTACAACAAAACAAGTTTGCGCACTAATTAAACAATTATTTGAACACACGATCTAAAGGCCCTGATCAGTTTCTCACTGTGACTGTATTCAAATCTAGCTCAACTTATTGCACCGGACCACATTAAATTTCGTACAACTACGTTTGACGATTTACGCAAACAATTTCATGACCCTATAGAGATGTCATGAGGGCATGCTTTCGTCTCAGCTGCCAGTTACAACGGTCACGTTGGACAAACGCAGTTAAGTTCTGAACAACAGTATACAAGCGAACGACAGCTACTTCGAGAAGAAACAGCCAGCAGTTTCCTAAATTAGTGCATGGAAAACGACGAAAAAATCTGAGAACCCACATACAGCAACAAACGATGACGGGACACATGAGGGTACAAATAACTCAGCCCCATGTGCGGAGAGCAAACGAGGATGATTTATGGGGCCTGGGAGAAATACGCGGCGCCTTCGATGACTGACGAGGTAACAGCGACACACAACGCGGCGTGCGTGGTATGCGAGCAACTGCTCAGTCACTTCAAAGACGATAATTGTAGAAAACAAACAAATGGTCCACCGAATTCCTTTTTAAATGAGACATGTGAGGAACCTATCATCGGGTTTTTGCAGCGTTTCACTGCTAGGACCTGAAAAAAAGAACAACAGAAGTTGATCCTCAATATGGGTAAACGTATGGTAGTCAATCAACACCAAAACATCAAGTTCGATAACTCTAAGCATTTTTCTATAAAATTATCAGAATGACGAAGTTCAAGAACGGTAGCGTTTCAGGGTGAAACGCTACCAGAGACTGGTAGCGTTTAACGTATATTTGTTTTGGTATATGGAAATGAAAACTCAAGTACATAGAAGCCATCAATTCAGCCATCTCCTTCTTACCTTCGTTTATTCTTATGAGAAATTACACAATAAGTTAAATGAATTTAACTAACGATTTACACGCTTGATTTAAGCCTAAGGTAAAAAAGAGATAAATTTCTTACAACGAATTATGTATAAATTATGAATTTTCAAAGAGCCTTCTACATAGCGGGTAAAGTGAAACGTAACGAATTACTGACTCAAACAAAAGGCACATCTCTAGAATAAAGAGGCAGAAAAAGACTTTCATACGAAAACTTTGTTCATAAGTACACAAAAGTATTTTACAGTCAATATAATTTAAAGTAAACCCTGAAATACATCCATCTACTTCATTTACGATACTTTATGTTGATTGGCCATCAATTTGGAAAAAAATAGCCGATTAGAGTATCGAAAAAAAGTATTTACATCTTAAATTAGATTCAGCAATTATTCGTAGACACCGTATTTTTACAACACATCTAAAATTGGTTTTCAACAGCATAAAGCCTTGAACATAACCTGCTCGTCGATACATTCACTCGTCGACTCCATTACATACGCGATGTAGTCACACGTGACTTGTGTTCTGGTCTTCTCGAAGTGGTCGAATTTTTTTCAATTGTATTGAATCTTGTGCATTGATATTTAAGATGGATATTTTTACATGTCAGAGCAAACATTTCTACTGACTGATATGCGAGCTAGAGTCACGAAATTTTTAGATAAAACACACAATCTTTTAACCGATTTTAGGGCTCTCTTTTTTGCATCTGAAGATACAGATGCCTTCAAGGTGAGAGCCTATGGCCGAGACCAATAACCAACAGCGGTCTAACAATTGGCCTCTACAAAGAATAAAAACACAGAACACATAACAAGCACCAATGGATTTACTACAAAAGGAAAATGAAAAGCTGCGATTCGTCCTTCAGAAAAATATTTTGTCAACCCACAAACAAAGTCCTATTCGAACGACGACAAAAATCCTTTTGCAAAGGGTACCTCCGTACTCCTAGTCCTGATCATGAAACCAGAAAAAATACAAAAACAATTTATTTATCGATATTTCTAACATGCAAAAGAGAGCGCAAACGTTCGTCATGATAAGTGGAGGCTCTATTATAATTATCACATTTTCTTGCAGTAAAGGAATGAAAATGCTCATTCCGGTCTTTAGATGTCACAGAGACGCAACAAGGCACTACAAAAACCTAACACTAGAGTCTAAGATCGAAAGAAGATTCTGTATTTCAACGGAACCGCCAAACAAGGCAACGGTTAAGCCAGGCCATCAAAATAATCATACTAACAGCCATCATAAACTAACATATACTAATATAGAACACTAAAAGATAAATTTTTCGCAAAGGATACTTATGATGAAATTTTCCGTTACATCACACTCTAACACTGCTGAATGAACGTAAAAAAATAGCTTATTACAGTGAGGTAATCAATTGCTAGTTTATTTTGTGTGTAGAACACACAAGCGGCATAGCTAATTTTTCATCAATAATGCGTTACCAGCCCTGGCAGCCCAGTCTCAGCTCAGCCGGCATCGACCAGGTAAACAAACGCAAAACAAATGACGCCTTTGCAAGTAGTCCGCTGCACAACAAAACGTATACTAGGCGTACGCGAGACTAATGAATGATGAGTCAAAACTGGGATACAATGAGGACTCATTAACAAAATCATTACACAGGAACGTCGGCAGGTGCGAAAATAAGACTAACTACGCTTTAAAACCGCAGGAGAGAAGAAATGTTCACGCACGTTGAGTCTCTCGCGCTATGAGCCAAGCTAAAAAATTTCTTTCTAATCGGTCAAAATTTCAAAATTGGAGACAAATCTGAGCCGACCATCGCTAAAAATACATTAAATATTTACAAACACAAATTAACCGATTAAAATTTAAAACTAGTCAAACTCTGACAGGATCACAAAACGTGTGACTAATCACGACTATCACGTACGGAGAATTTCGTTCACAACTTACGGAACGAAACCGATTACTTAAACTCAACTTACCTTAGAATGAACAGAGGCGACATTCCTAGTTCAGATCTAATAAAGGTGGTAAGGTAAATCGTCCCGTTTCTGAGCAGCACAATACTCGTATATATTAGCGACGGTGTCTCTTAGTACAGACGACGAGCACAGGTTTTCAGACTAATAAAATTCGACCGAAGAGGTGCCTCGCTGTCTAGCGACGTCTGCCATCGGAGGTATCTCACGCCCCACAGATGCTTAACTGATTAACAAAGGAGAAAAATGAAAGCTCCTCGTCTGCGGCAACAATAGCAGCCGCCATTGCCGTCCCCATTGTAGAAAATCAATCACCGCCATTCATGTGGAGGGTCCTTCATTGACCACGAAAGTGGAGAGCCACGCAAATTCTTGGGGCTCCAATGACACGAGTCAACTGGTCCCGAGCGGCCGCTCTGCCCGCCGTTCTCCAACTGCATTCTCTCGTTTCAGTGAAAATCCAGAGCATTCGCAGCACGAAAACGGAATTCTCAGCCCATAAAGCCATTGAAACAATCGATTGAATGTTTAAGGCGAGACCAAGATGAATACACTGCACCATGTACATGAAGTATGTGTTTAAATCGTTGCTGAAGAGCTGTATTTAAATTCGTCCTTAGCCGGTGAATATCAGATTTTTTAAACTCATAATGCGTAGCTTAATACTTGAATGATGCACACGATACTTGATCTGTAATTGAAATAAACACTATTAAGCGCTTTACGTTTGGAAATTCAAATATTCATCAACATACGTATTATGATACGTTTTATACAGGATGATCCTTAAGTAAAATACTTTTTCTTGAATAATAACAAGATAATTAAATGTGAAAAAATCAAGATCGTTTCAGATATAGTAGGATACCTGAAAGGTTTTCAAGGCAGTATGCATAAATCTGAACAACCACTGCATATGGAATGTTCTTATACGTCGTAAAATTTTACAGAAAAAATAGAGTGCTAAACACGGGAGGAGAGAATAAAAGCAGTGAAACATTAATTCGAATATTCACCGACATCCATCTTTGGGAGACGATGTTGTGGCTCAGCGTTTGATGATCACGTCTGCGAATGGCTCTGAAGTCCAATACAATCTCTCAACAATTGCATAGCTAAGGACTTACAAGAATATTTTGCATTGAAAGAAGAAGTCCGCTGAAGAAGTGAATGCAAGCACTTACGTCACACTTCAGAGAAACCAAGGCTACAGCAGACAGAGCGCTGTGGCATACCGCGGTACGTTCTGACTTACGAATTTGCTTCTATTTGGCGAATTGTACACACGGTGTGCTGCTCGTAAACCCTGAACTTCGACAGGGAGATGTTTTCCGGGAGTACGCTAGGAGCGAAAGGTTACATCGAAAGGCTTGGTTCCTTACAGAGACCAAAATGAAACACAATTCGGCAGAACTAAATGAAACAAAAGATGTTACCTAACCCGATGAGTCATACCTTTCTTTAAAGTAAAGAGCAACACAACTGAAAGACTATATTTTATCTATGAGGTATTATGTTATATAATGTAAGTCTAACTAAAACTTTAAAATTTTCTGTTTCAGTTTAGGTTGACCTGAATTTTTTGCAGTTCCCAGTTTTCTTGTTATCATTCATTTAAAGACACTCCATACTCACGGGCTAACCTGTTTTACAGAAAAAGGCACTAGAACAAATACACGCGTATTACCTGTCGCTGCTCAAGCTTAGATACCAGACAGGACATGTACATTTAACTGAAGCGTGTATTTTACTCTAATTCCTGGATCAAAGAAATTATAGACATCAAAACTACATTACATCTCACTCTGACACACAAGCTCTGCCTGGCTTTATGGCAAAAAATAAAACTCAATTACCATTTCAAGTTTCTGTTAATCTTTTTATAACTGCATTATATCACAGGCTTGTTAAATAATATAAAATATAAATAAGCAATGTTGATGCAGTGCAACAAAATACTGAACACTATCGGGATAGCAAAATTCAACATTTCGCTGACATGTTAATTAGTTAAAGCAATTCACTCTCGCCTGAATTATTTATGACAGGAGGGGGAGGTGAAACGACAGCAAAACCCACTCATTTTTTTCAAGTATAATTACATCAGTCGGAGAAAAAGATGGGTACACTGTTCTCACCAAACGTCATTTAGCGGCACCTGATCAAGTTAAGCATCAATAACAAATAAGCTCTTCTTGTACCATATTTAAGATGGATGAGATAAGCTGGCGAAAAAAAGGCAAAAGAAATGTGAACACTGAATAGCGCAGCGGCGGTGGCAGCCACGGCCACGCCCGCTAATGAGCGAATCCTGGAGGATCGTTCCGGTGAGCGGTGCATACTTCCGCCGCTGTACCGCCTGCTCCTCACCATCACTAACGTCACGACCACCACGCCAGCAACACCAACAACCACCACTGCCGGAACACCAGCATCGCCGACAACCGTCGCTGCCACCACACCATCTCGACCAGCAACTCGGGATTCCGCCGCCACCGTCGTAATCGTCCCGAACATCAAACCCAAAAACTCTGAGGGCCAATGCTGCAAGCTCTACCATCGCTGCTGCGAGCTCGACCATCGCTGCTGCAAGCTCGACCATCGCTGCTGCAAGCTCTACCATCGCTGCTGCAAGCTTGACCATCGCTGCTGCAAGCTTGACCATCGCTGCTGCAAGCTCGACCATCGCTGTTGCAAGCTCGACCATCGCTGCTGCAAGCTTGACCATCGCTGCTGCAAGCTCAACCATCGCTGCTGCAAGCTCTACCATCGCTGCTGCAAGCACTATATATCATCGTACGAAGTGAGAGTGTACTGCCATGTTGTGCACAGAACATCGTACACTTGTCTCTTTATAATTCTCTTGTACTGTAGATGCTTTTTTAGCAGACACCGGAAAAATATTCTACGTAGAACGCAGTAAATATTCAAGTCTACTGCATGTTGTGAATCATGAATTATACAACACTTCGTACAGGGCAGCCTAGTGTCCAGGCTGCTAACAACGAAGTCGACACCAAACTAGCATGTTCTCTGATGGACACCTAGCTTATTTTATCACAGAAACTACACGGCCCAACCCTGCAATTTCTTGAGAACAAATGCAAGACGAAACAAGAGACGCTTTTGTTATAGTACCATGCGGCACATGACTACGAGTACGCCCTGCAGGACATAACTATTTCCAATAACGAGTAAAACGGGTAATTCCGACTCGCATCAATCTTTGAAAAGACTGAAAAGTTTTCGACAGGCGGATCTACTTTCCAACGAATTGCATCCAAGAATTTATAAACTATTGTACTTACTTCACTAGCACGACAAGTGTAATAGAACTATACTAGAGTGAACAAGGAAAGAGTTAATGAAGGACCCCTTGAGACTAATTGTACTGTGAATTTAATGACAAACTGTTGTAAGTGAAAAGGAAAATATAGTTCAAGCATTTTAGGAGGATTCGAGTCATAAATGCTGGAAAAAATTCTTATTTATTGGCAGAAATTCGAGCATTTAAGTACTTCAATTAAAATATTATTTGAAACGTGTCTTACAATAGCGGATTCTAGTTCATAAACACACATTCAACCTTATTTTAAGGAACCAAATAGAATAAAAATAATGAAGAATGAAGCAAGAGGAAAATTCTCCCTTACACGTAACAGTGAGTCACCAGGTAAAGATCCCAATGTCGATTTTCCACTCACCGCTGGCAGAATTAAAATAAAATACATGCTAAGTGCAATGCTCCGTCGGTATCTAATACAGCCTACATCACTATAACTTTTTACAACCTCGCATAGTAAACTCAGATATACTAACCTAGTACAGGAAGTAGCGATTTTTATATAAGGTACGATTCATAGAGAAGGAGATTCGCAGTCGTCTCGTTCCCATCCCTTTAAAAAGTACTCAGTCAGTGTTAAAATCTTCCATGACGAAAACATAGTCGTCCGTCGAGACGCAAACCAAGGAGTTTCTCACGTCACTGGGTGGGGCGAAATCACATCGTCACTGAAGAGGCAACACCGACACACTGAACAAATTAAAGCGATTTGACTTCGAAGAAATGTACGGAGCGTAAGCCTTAAATAATACAGCACTATACAGACGCATTATAGCTATTACCGGTCGTAAAGCAATTACATTACAGGCTTCTCTGGTAGACCCACGAAAGACATCGACAAACAACACATCCCAAAACTTCAAGTACAACTTTACTCCTAAACAATTTAGCGTAACTTCTCCATGTGGTACATAAGAACATACAAGCTTCTCATGAATATGGGCCAAATTGATTATCAATAAATATCATACGAAGAAGACATAAGCGTCCAATAGCTTTCAGTACGTTAGATAAGAATCTTATCGGATGTATTTACCAACTGGAGGAATTCTGATCCTAATCTAAAAATCAAGCGCAACCATGCATTTATTTCCCATTCTGTGCGTTAAGAATACATACGCAGAAAAGTGTCATTTTTTAATGTATGTCACCTTAAAATTTTACTTGCAGATATTCGAAAGGCGAACAACAGTCTACTCACACTGACACGTTACCATGAACGAAATAAACCATTGGTTGTACTGGCTATGCATGAGACAGATCAGGGTATACGACAAGAACTAAAACCCCAACAATACTAAAACTCAATAAGCTTTAGATAAGGTCTGAATAAGCTCTTCGACTATGTAAAATATGAATATCGCGAATGTATTCAACTCGTTTTTCAGTATCACCAAATTGCTGAACCACAGAGACGCTTCACCGTTACGAACGGCAAAAACCCAAACTCTCTCCACCGTAGGTCGAGAAACAAACGCGTCTTGGCTACCGAACCTCGGCCTCAAACACCTAAAAACCTGACCCCTAACACAACTTTTTATTCAGCGGAGCTGTAGTCACCAATGTCCCAAGTACTAAAACTTTGGCTTACGCCGAAGCTACATTTCGCAATTCATCGATAAGAATCAATAAAATTGATCAATACGAGCATCAATCCTTTAGGGCCGAAACATTCTGTTGATTGATTACACAGTATAATACCACCGTAGCCATCCATCAAAACATTCAGCAGAAATGTGGCCGCATTGCACGCCTACGCGACGCAAGCACCCCGACCCCGCCCACAGCAAACGTTGCAAGCATGTACGTCACCGACTCAGCCATAGACACCACATGACAAAAGACAAACTGCAGGACAGTTGTCTACAACCCGTTGGTTCATTGAGGACGTAACTCACAAATAGCTACGGCGACATCCAACCTGACAGAGATGGTACACTGCCTGACAGCCGGCGTGCTGCGCACAACCCCACGCTGTCTGCGCCGCACAGACAGCTGGTCGCCACTCACCCGAGCAGGCAGCTCACAGCGGCGGCACAGTCGTGGTCAAACTGTCTGCGGTGCCTTATGCTTCTAGGAACACCTTTATCACAGTAAAACCAACTCCGCAAATTGAGATAATGATCATTCTGAGAATTCTTCTGGTAGTTTACGCATCTAGTGCGATTTAGTACCGTTTTTTTAGGTTATTTTGTGATGTATGATCACA
Source organism: Orchestia grillus (assembly GCA_014899125.1). Taxonomy (NCBI): domain Eukaryota; kingdom Metazoa; phylum Arthropoda; class Malacostraca; order Amphipoda; family Talitridae; genus Orchestia; species Orchestia grillus. The sequence goes on along the minus strand of VOMN01134372.1, from coordinate 7,859 downwards.
AAAAGCGACGGAAATTTCGACTCTTTAACTCGAATCTCCAGAGTTGAGGTCGAATCCCAGTCTGCCATCAGCGATACAACATTACACCACGGCGAAGATTACCAATTCTGCGTTAACTCATCCCCAAAAGCATGTTAACTATTTTTCTAGTGCATTATCGGTGGAACGATCGATCATCAATGCTATCGATTTATCGAGACATATCGTGTAGCAACCACAGCCATACCGACCCATCAGTCGCCGTAAAAAAATAGTATAAACGGAACAAAAAAACTATGTAGCGCTCGACACTATTCACTGCGTGAGTGCTTCGACGTCTCATTTTATATTTAGTTTTCCCACCTCTACAAGAAAGCCACAGCGGAAAAGAATATGTGCAGCTTCGGTGAGCGTAATATTTTTACATTTGAGAAGTGTATATCCCACCTTTTACCACGGTCATAACAAACCTAATTTTTAAGCCTAGTACAAGTAACTTCACCTAAGGTGTAAGAAGACAAAATATCGCCCTGATACGCTGTAATTTAGTACTCTTAGTTCATTTATCGCAAGAAATATGGGTAAAAATAATTCATACCTCAACAAAATTTGAGTAGTAACGCACGTTCTTAAATTAGGAATTGATAAAAGTATGGCCTAAGGAACTATTAACGTAAACAAAGCTATAATTCAGGCTCATTTTTTCGCACGCGGAAATAAGCAGGACGCCCTAGCGGTGTCGAGGCGACAACGTTCGCGCTTCACAAAAGGAGAGACTCAATTGGGCAAAATTCGGGTGCGATTATTCAGGAGGAACGACAGCGCCAGCTATCAGCAGAGTAAGGCAGCCTCAGCTAAGCTTCCTAGCCATCGTTATGGTCGGCTAACGAGCCGAGGCGCGCCCGAAAACGGCCATACCAAGCGGGCTTTTACCGAGCAAATAAGAGCCGTCTAAGGTGCAGAATTACCTGCCCGGCAACGAACTTAAATGTGTAATTAAAAATAAAATCACCGAAAGTAGAAAACTACAAAATTGCTCGCGACAAGAAGGACTTTGCATAATGATTCAGACACAAGAGTAGTGTGGTGGTATTATAGCATTTATTGACATGGAAATTGGAAAAATACTTCAATGTTGAGCATATAAATGGTATATAAATATTTAGGCTTGGTTTACACACAATCCTCATACAAAAGCTGTACGGTACCTAGTTTCTGTGCAACCCGCTAGGCGGCTCTCTGAATGCCATCATTAATCAACTTCCAAATTCTTCAAACCAGTGACACATTATAAGAAGAAATACAATACAATAGCAGTAAGATGACTGGATTTGAACTTATAATACTACCACACACAATGTGAGTTTAACAGTCATTTTCCCCATTGGAAATTAAAACAAAGAAACTCGTAAGCAGCTGCCGTGAAAGGGGAGCAAAATGTCAGCCACTGTCGGAACAATCCCCCAAGCTGACACAAAATAAAACTTGAGCACCTCAAAAAGCCAACAAGTAAAGTAAAAAGAATAATCATCAACATCAACTTTTGCAAAAATTTGGCTGCATGACACATCGGTCATTGCACACGAGCACTACAAAATGCAGGAACCAACGCTAAGGCATATAAAAGAACAGTACTATACTCATTGAACTGAAATGTTTCCATAAAAGTATTAAAGATTCCGATGTTAGCTAAAAATTTCATTTAGAACCCATAATTTTACAAGATACACGCTAACCAAACCCATTGATTGCCATGAGTTCTATTCCTAGAATGTTACTATAGGAGCGCAGGTCCCAAAAATACAGAGACCAGGAACCTTTCTGAAAAATTGTTTCCCTTCCAGCCAAAGGTACGAGGAGTAATTGAAATAAAATACATAAAACAAATAATATATACATAATTATTTAGATCAGTGAATATTTGATTTTAAGCGGCAGATATTCTCAGAAATCATCAAAATAATTTTGAGATTTCGCATAAGCTAACTCGTCGCTTACTCACCGCAATTCGAAACAAATTTTAACTGGCTAGATAACGTTACAATTACATAACACTGCGTCCTGAACTGTTATCAGCATGAGGACAAGCCTTCAACAAAAGAAAATCAAGTTTAATTTGATGACGCTTAACTGAAATTCCAAAATAATATTGCAAAAGTGGAAAGACGAATGGAGAGCGGAGCACGAACGTCACCAATTAAATACGATAGCAGTAATACGATAGCACAACTAACTAATGAGATGGCAGCATTGCCGGCATGGAAAATGATCGGCTAATTAAGTAAGAATCAACACACTAACACTTGGTAACACTGACAGAAGTAGTACGACGATCTTCACGGCTGCCGTCGTTTGCAGAAGAAGCCGAGAGCCCGAGGCTCATAACACTTTGGCCTGCAGCTATCGCGAGTCCGTACGAGGTAGTGCGGGAAGGTACCAGGATGACCAGTACTTCATTTCTAAAAATAGCAGTGCTTGTTTCACAAATTACAGCAGCATTTTTAAGAATTTAACCAACAGGATGAAATAAACAAATTCTAAGGCAAAAAGATTCACTATTAGACAGAAATCAAATGAATAAAGATTTAAAATGAACCATTAATCAAGAATATTTTATTTAGAAAGTAACTCATGAAAGGCTGAAGTATCGATTATCGGAAAGCTAGCAAAGACAGCAAAATGATCGTCAAAATTAACGCCAAGCTTCTGAAAGGTAAACTCAGAAAGAATACACAGCAAGAAAATTTACACCGTATAGAGTAATGGCTTCATCACAGACTCAGCTAAAATTAGGGACCTTAGCAATACAATTGACAAAAGAGCCATTCATGTTACGTCGAATCGGTGCTGCAATGAAGTATTTCAGGGGCAGGATAAGTTGATTCAGTAGAAAATATGAAAAAACAGTTAAAAATTTTCCAACAAATTATACAGGATGGAAAAGAAAGAAGAACAAACACAGCATTTAACAATAAATCCTGCAGACTCGATCATAGGTCGCAACAGTGCCCTGTATGAACGCCGAGCATGTATCTGCGAAATCACCTCTCAACACAACTGAACCACTCCACATATGCATGGGAAAAATACAATAAAGCCAACGGTTTAATGAGAATATTGTACACGTTGGCGTAAACATACTAACAGTATGGCAGTTCCAGATAAACACATAAATAAATTTAGGCTGTATAGATTAAATTGTTCGCGAAAACCAATATGTAGAAACAAGTACAATTACGTGCGTTTACTAATTTGCAGCTGTGAGTCAAATTAGGCCGAAGAGGCCTATTTTCCCATGATATCCTTCACCTTTTTCTATCTCATTATTGCGACTTCGCTTTTCATTATTAATTAAAATTTTCTGCCATCATCGCCCCTTTCCTCTCTTGCTAGTGCACTCACTAGGAGATGGAACAAACTGATGGGAAGAGCAAATCAACTTGCGTTCAAACCGTAGCTACGAATAAAAAATAAAATGATCTGAGGAATTCTGTTTTCCAAAAATTAATAGCACAACATTTGAAGAATTTAGCAGCGAGAGGTCTATCCTTAACTTGAAATCATGTGGACCATAATTTGCCAAGAGAAATCATAATATTTTGCTGGAAAATATAATTTACTGGAATTGATTTCTAAACATAAATACGCGATGACCTAGATGCTTTCCATTCCAGGTGAACGTATTTTTAGGTAATTTTACGAAAGTGAAAGAGCTTCTATGGGCAGTGAATTTAGACGAGAAAAATATACGAGAATATAAGAGATTAAAAGTCCTTAAAAGTCCAGTAACGAAGAACATGAATTTTGAACGTATCTTCGAATTACAACAGGTAAATTTAGTTGCCCGTAATCTCGTTTATATTAAAATGATACTAAAGTAGAATTGTTCTGGAACTCAAAATAGTACAAAAAACAAATATTACCTTGCCAATTGTGCAGACGGTTTTATCATGAATTTCTTCGACCGCATTCCAGTCATCAGTCCATACGGACGTGTTCAGTAACTGCGCACTGAGTTATGCACTATGCAAAACATCTCTCTTTTTCTCACAGTTAACACCCATGCGATATTGCCGGTGAGCACGGCAGTCAGTCTGTGGCACATTGTGTCACTTCGAGCCGACTTGTGTGCGCAAGCAAGCCTGGATGTTGCTCAACAGCGCCTCAAAACTTTCATGATTCGCCGCGCATTTTGGACCGCCCAGCGGGTCCTACAGCACTGAGGAGTGTGGAGTACCGCGGCAGAATCAGCCCACCTGCGCCGTCATTATCATTATTTTGCTTTCTTGTGCACTCGGGCGCTAGACTAACACCAGGGGACTGCCACAAAAAATAGCCAGCAATTAACTCCAGTGAGCGCAAATCATCAGGCACCGAGTTCCCACAACACCAGAGATTACAAAATTCCTTCAATTTCACGAAAGAAAGAGATTTATATCAAGACTTGGAACTTTCAACGATTCGAGAATGAAACCCGCATTTCCAGCTATGAAAAAATACGGAAATAAAATTCATTAACAGGCGTGAAAAATATTCGAGAGTGCTAAAAACATTCTTACAAAAACCTTACGCTTCAGTGTGTAGTATGTTTTGTAGTATTTGTAGTAATGAAGTAAATTTTCACAAGCAAGTGCAATTAAGCCACGTACAACAATCCAAAATAAAACGAGGCAATAGAAAAAATAAAGCAAAACTAATTTACTTCAATTGGAAAGAAATAAACAAATAAAAATTCAATTAGAGAACTATACTTGGAATGAAATTAAAATGAGGTTGAAATTTCCGAAGCTATATCATCTCCACCGTATTTTCATTTGAGAATAATTTCACCTTGATGGTCAGAAAGGTGTATGGAAATTATTGCTTTTAGCTTCTCAAAAAGTCAAAACGTGATGACCGCCATAGAAATTAAAGCATCTATTTTTGTCTACACGGTCGGCTGTAAACGGGCTGGCCCATGCACGAGCGAGAAAAAATTGGAAAAACCGTAACACTTGTACGACGCACATTAGCGTGCTGCAGGCCATGGGTGGGGCGAGCTGTTGGTTACCTCGGAATTACACGGCCTAAGACATCCACGGCAGACCAGTTACTATCTCAGTGTGCAGCCTTCAGAAAGAGGTGCTAAACAGTCCCATTCAGCAGTTGACATGCTATTGAATGTCAAGCATCAGCAGTGGTCTCTAGCCTTGACTGTTAAAGTATCAGAATTTAAGACAAATATCCTCAGAACAAAATACATACACCTACAATCATATTGTTTGCAATATGAACTGCTGTTTCCAGTTTGTTCAAAGAATCATCACAGAAAATTCATTCAAAATTTGGTTAAAAAGCACCCTATTTGGGTAAAACATTATCTCCGTTAGCAACACGTCAAGAAAATTACGTCAGAAAAAGAACAAAAAAACGAGGTTAAGCAACCATCGGGTTTCCCACACGAGCTACTAAAGTGAATAGTTCACGCTAAAATGTCAAATGAATAAAATTGCTGCAAGTCTTGCTGCCTTTGCTATGATCGAGTAGCTACGGGTACTGATAAACACCAACACTCAGAAGTGCACTGCCATGACAGACACCTTAAGTCATCCTCCTCCGCCTCTGGAGTACGACATCCAATTTCTGCCTAAATAAGATAACTATGTATTAGCCCAGCAGCCATAGACATAACGTGATATCAATGTTTGATCGCACAAGCCATTCAAATACTTTCACAACTGCATCAAATTGCCTCGCACACAAAACATAAGTAAGAAATTGAATTATGATTTGAAACGTCAAGCATTCCAGTTGAGCAAAAGACCGTTCTGAAATTCCGAATGTAAATACTGAGCAGATAAACGAGTTTCTTTTGCATCCAAAGAACGGTCTTTTAAAAGCGTAGGTATCAACTTGAGACAGAAATTGCTAGCGCGAGGGTTGAGGAAGTGAGTTCGTAGGCTTTTTTCATAATATATTAAGCAACATATTAATATAAAAATTTGGCTAATAACGACTAAATTTTACCGAAGCGTAAGGTAGGGAGCAAGTATTTTGTAGAACTTTATTTTCAATACTTAGTAATTATGAGCAAATATTAGCGACGCTATTTGTGAACTGTATACGACAGGAAAGGAACCAGGAGAAAATTTTAGACATCTCCAGCCTCGTGTAAGCAGGTCAGGCGTTCATAAGGGCTTGAAGCTCCACAAAGAGACATGACCGCACCCGCCAAGAACAAGAAGTACTCCAAATCGGTCAGTTCTCCAGTACTCCAACTAATTAAAAATACAAAATAATTGCGAGGCCCAAGAAGAAGTATTTGGAAACTCGCTTCAGCAGCCTCAATCAGCTATGGTATCCTGCAAAATGTATTGAAGAAAGACTCGAGTCTTGTAATAGCTTCCAGGATCTTCTAGGGCGATAGCTTTAATTAAAGCTATCGCCCTAGAAGATTAAAGCTCAAACATGTACTGTGTGAACATACAAAAGCAAAAAGGCTGAATCGAGCAAAGCTTCTTCAAAAAAAGTGAGGGATGTCACTCAGCCTCTAGTGTTGTGGACTAACGATAAATTATTCACTGTACCATCAACCCAGAACCACCAAAATGACCGTATACGCGCAAAAATTAAGCAAGACATTCATGTAAAAATGTGTCTGCCCTTACAACGCTAAAAACCGGCCCCTGTTATGGTAAGGGGTGGTAAAAAAAAATCTGAGCTTGTTGAAAAACAATTGGATTCATTAAATCGACGAAACATTTGGTGAATCTGGAATTACTCTTCAACAGGATGAAGCCATCTCCCAGACGGCCAACATTTTTCAAAATTAGTGTAGGAACAATATGGCAGGTTTCTGATCTAAAGTGTGGTGATCTCCTTCTACGCCCTAATATAAATCCCATTGACTTCAATGTGTGGAGCATTGTTGGGAGTACAGCCTGTTCATTCAATCATCAAAATGTTGATGCTCTTAAGGCTCAACTGACGCTATTCTGGGAGGTATATTACCAGAAACTATCGGTCCTACATGTAGTCAGATTACCGATAGGTTGAACGTGTAGTGAAGGCTAGAGATTGAAACATTGAACATTGAGAGGAAAATATAAAATGCATCGCATTTCATTATGAGAAGAAGAGTTACTAATAACTCTATTATAATGAAAATTATTTAAATTAATTTTATCTATACTTAATTTGATCATCCTGTATGTGAATTTCGAACGTTTAATACATTGTAGACTTGTTAATACTTTCAATTAAAGTGAAACTTATACAAAACATTTGCAGGCTCTAACATGAGAACAGGCCTCCTCAATAATGTAATATTTAACTTATTACCGGTGTACAGTCACGCATTCAGAACGATTAACAGATTCGTTACAGGAAACTCAATACCCGACACCGTTATGATACTATTCATTCAATGCCTGCTATCGCAATCATCACCATCATTCAATGAATGTTATCACTAATATCTGATAAAACAAAGCCCATTACCACTCTTATAAAGTCGTTATACTACACTGCTTGAAACCGGCATTAATCCATGTCTCATGCTTGGTGTATGTGAGGCCGTTTTACCTCCCTGAAATTTAAAAACGCGTTTCATACATGTATACGTACGAAAGAAAATAGGTCAAATTGCCGCACAAATTTTACCGATCAAAATGATTACGAAGTCACGTAGGTGGGACTGAATAATCGAATCTCAGTAGATATTTCAAACATTCATTGCGCAGGGAAAATGTAGAACTTTTAGTCGAATTCAATAACATTAACTGAATTGCAAGTGGATTGCATAATATACGAACACAGACCTGCTTCATGAAACACGACCAGCTCATGTACTACAACAGCACTAGCCAACGTTCGGTAGCACTAGTTAGCCAACGTTCGGC
>VOMN01134366.1:0-17355 GCA_014899125.1 Orchestia grillus | reverse complement strand
CAGGCCCAATTCCCCCCTCACCCCTTCTGCTTCTGCTTCCCTAGTTATGCAATAGTAGCTTATGAAAAATGACACTACTCAACTATAAGAATAAAGAGAGTGTGTGTGTACCACAATGCAACATATCATTTTGAAAACGACACTTCAATCCAACAGCTCAATATTTGTAATTTACTTATTCTTGCACGAGTTGTGTACGGCTGCACGACACAGCCGACGAGCAAATTACATTCAGGTTCATCAAATCGAAGTTTTTGAGAGTACAGTTCTGCAAGTCTACAAATTTTTACCTTCCAACGGTGCATGCGCACACGCCAAACCAACTGGGCGGGCTGCCTTCCTGAGCTCCCTTAGCTCCAATCGCCCTCGCGTCGCGCTGAGGCGATGCAGTGCGGCAGGCCACTAGGCAGCCCAACGGCAGGGACAATTTTCTGCATGGAAAAATTATACATCTTTGAAAGCTTGGAATGATTTTCTCGAAAGAAACATATGATCTAGGTATAAAATTTCAAATTTTAGATATTTCTTTAATTTGAAACTGAGCAGGATAAATAAATTATGCAGTAATAAGACAAACCCTTATTTGAGGCACACATCATTGAACATTGTTTTTCCTCTGGCACAAAAGCTGAGCAAAATCTATTCACAGTTCCAAAGTTACCTTTAACTTCAGAAAGAGGGTGTGCTTGTCATTTCCCATTTGCCATTTGTCTAACTGGGCATCCATTTGTCTAGAGCTGTGGTTCATTAGTTGCAAGAACAGAAAAAGCTCGTGACGTCACAGGAGAGGATCAGGGCTTTGCGGCAGGGCGGCCAGGCGCATCTGCCGGATCCGCAGCTTCTTTATGGGAGCTCGGCGTCTGCACTCGGGTCTTTATTGTACAATGAGTCGTCCGTCATAACATGCCAACAGTCCATGCCCGCGAAGATGTTTCGCAAATCCTAATGACACTTTGGAAAGTAATGCCTTTCCCTGGACCGCCGCAGGACACGCTGTGACCTCGTATTCGCTGACACCTGTGAGCCAGGCGGCCCTCAGAGGAGTCCCTTGCGTGCCTTACCATCGGCGTCCCCCTGCACCTTCAATGCTGTTGTGGTGCCCCATTATATGGCTACGTGAACTTTGAGTGCAATGAGTAAACTACTTTTGCTCTATACTTAAATGATAGTATAATTCAAACATAAACATTTAAATGTTACTTGTAAGCTCATTGCTGAAGTGTGTTTCATTTCTATAGCAAAAAACAATTAATTTCCTTTACACGGTATTTTTCATTCGAAATTACCTTCTGACAGCGAAGAGATCAATCTAACTCTACTCTTAACTTGCTTCACCTCAACCTTCGTTCGCGCCACCGTCCTCAAATGCAACACCAACCATTCCTTGTATTGTACGAGCAATTGTGATCCTCGTTATAGTTTCGCTTTAAATATGAATACGTTGCTCATTTGCTTAATTTTACTGATGTGACTTACTTCATAAAGGCCTATAGAGATGGTAATGGGTTCCTTTGTCTATTCTTTAGAACGAAGATGATTTATTTTCCAACCGTCACCATTTTTACTTTCATGGCAAGCCCTTCCATGGCAGCCTCATATCGAATACGCAGAAAAATAAATGCCAAAAAATTACCTAAGAAAATATCTAAATTTGACATAAACTTAGAGATTGCTGTAATTGCATCGCAGTCTTGCGGGCCATTGTGGTGAGGAGCGCGTGTTTTGGAAGGCGGTGAAAGTGATGGACAAATTATGCAGACGAAGGGAAACGTGGTGGTCTGAGGACGCCCCATGACGCCAGCCCTCCCCCAACGACCTGTACAGAAATGAGCTCTTCTTTCTGCGGAGCTCATTTTGGGAGCATAAGTGAGTGCGGACAGGAGCATCTTAAATGACTTTTCGAAGGTGTTTAGTTATAACCAAACAAAATGAAATAAGAGTCGAAACACTTTTCAAAATTTGATGATACAGAAAAATGAATTTACAAGCTACATTGACATATCTGTACTCAAAGAACTAGAAAAACGAAGTACCAGGTCATGTCTCGATTGCTTCTAAATTCCCCTGTGAACGGTGTAATTTCAACAATTGATATATTCACATTACTTTTTTAAAATGAGTTCCCTCTAATTTCAAGGAATACACCATGAGTCAACTCTAGCCGGTCCCAAAGAGTGAGCTTGCCTGTAAACGTAGATTGCCGCATTGAGGAAATTTCCTCCCTTAGAGCGTGTGATGATCAACGGCAATTGCCCCTTGAGATCAGAGCTGAACCTCAACTGCCAATTTCCAAAGCCCAGGCGAAAATAATTGGAAACCCAATCATCGACCTTTCACAGCAGAGTATTTTCTTCTGGCAACCTTCACCTGCGAGCCTTAATCTGAAAAACAAGCAGCAGAAACACAGGCAAATATTCTCTCGTGTCTTGAGCAAGCTTTCAAAAGGCCGCTTTGTAGGCACAACCTTTGACTTTTAGACGATCAATGGCCAGGCTGACGACGCTTCATTGGTTTTGCACTGCTCACCCTTCACGGTGGACAGCAAGCCCGTTATACTACAAAAACAAGCTCATAAATCACATATAAAAACTTAAAAACGTGAAGGGGTAGAGGAAAAGTGGCTTTGGTGATCACAACTAAGCTTGGTACGTCAGGAGCCGCCTTTTCCCTGAGCTTGGTACGTCAGGAGCCGCCTTTTCCCTGAGCTTGGTAGGGTAGAAACCCTCCTTGAGTCTGACTTCCTTGAAAAAACGCACAAATCCGCAGCTACTCATAGCAGTACTCCCGCATGAATGACGATATTCAGCGACGGAAGTGCTGAAAGCTCTGCGAAAGAATAGCGACAAAGGCTGCTCTAATTCCAAGTAGTGAACTTACAAATCGGTGGCATCTCGGCCCAAAAAAGATCATGAAGCAATTTTTAGTTTTTTTCTGAATAATTATGTTTTAAAAATGAGTTATTTGAGGTTCATGGAAGCGCCGTGCTCGAGGTCTACAAGCCTGGTTAGCTGTGGACAATGCAAGACCATCCCCTGACCATGCGAACAATGCAAGACCATCCTCTGACCATGCGAACAATGCAAGACCATCCTCTGACCATGCGAACAATGCATGATCATTCTCTGACCACTCACTCACCGTTCTGTAAGTAAAACTGTCATTAGCTTTTGGCACAACCTCGGGCGACCCAGGGGTAGTTTACCATTGCCATTACCAAAACTATTCTTTTGCGAATGAAAAAATTAAGTAAATTTCATCATTTTTATTTTGCTACAAGCAGCAGCCATGCTCATCTAGACGTGAATTCTTATGCGTAAGACTTCATACATGTATTTATTCCACAATGTAGGGAACATTTTGCCATCTGCCTCCTTTCACCCAGGTCACCGTCGGTAAATATTTGCTGAGGATGTTTGTGTCTTTTGACTCATGACACAATTCCTTTCTTTTAGTTCTGACGTGTTCCTGTGTTTAAAAAATTATAACTGAATCTGCAAATTGCTTTTATAATGGAATTTTTGGTAAGATCAGCTGATTAACAGCAACTTTAAAGTTTCATTTTGGCGACTTCAATATCAAATCAAAGTTCCAATGTATAATGAAAACAAGGATTTGTTTCCTTACCCAGCAAAGTATCTCTAACGCCTGATTTGCTAATTTTTAACTGTGTCTAAAGTGCATTGAAATCAAAGTTTTCTCATTTGAGTTTGATGATTTAGCTCAAAGAAAGCCAATAAATCCTGTTAAGTGGGAACAAAGGGCACAACTCATCTACGCTTGCCGCTGTCGCTCCTGCGAGGCGAGGGTCACGGGTTGCGGGAGACGCTGGGNAGGCAACAGCTCTTGGCAGAGCCTCCCTTGGCAAGGCCTCCTTGACAGGCTCATTGTCAATCCTGAGAGGCAAGTCCTTTGTGTGCTGCCAACTCTGCACAATGCACACACTCTGGACAGCACCGCAAATCGTTTCATTTGAGAATTACTGCACGCTTCTCTAAATAGCGCCGTCTCTATTTACCTTACAACGCGCCGTGAATGAGCGAAGTAAAAGATTTACTGACTTACAGAGAAAGGCTACGCGGAGGAAAATTTTTCAACCTGGCACTTAATAACTGTCATGTTCAAAATTTAAGACAACAATGATGCACTAACACTGGAAGCTATGGTGTCTGTAGAATTTCCTATAAAAAAATGAAATGAAGCACCATATGTTGTTTTTTCCAGTGCAATGTAAAAACATAATTTTCTCGCCTTTTTATTTATCCTGTTCATATAGAATTTTACCTAGATCAGCCTTGTTTACTTTCTCTTCACATAGATTTTTTGCTTCAGCGCATGACAAGTGTTGCTGGAGTTCATTGTCATTACAATAGAGGTCCGAGCCTTGGCGTAGGCCTGCTTGTGTCAATGTGTACGTGCGTCTACAAGTGCTGTGTACGTGTGTGTACTGGCGAGCATGCGAGCGTACACACGTGTCTACAAGTGCTGTGTACGTGTGTGTACTGGCGAGCATGCGAGCGTGCACACGTGCACGAACGCTCACGTGCGTTCTACTGCGCTCCCTCTGCAGCGCTGACAACAAAATGCGGACCAGCTGATGACGCTGGGGGGAGTGTGGGCTCTGGCTCCTGCCCTTCCTCAGCAAGTGCCGCTCCCCAACTCGGCCGGTCATCTCTCAGCTCCCCAACTCGGCCAGTCATTTCCCATCTCCCTAACTTGGCCAGTCATCTCCCAACTCCCCAACTCGGCCGGTAATCTCCCATCTCCCCAACTCAGCTAATGTCATCTCCCAACTCCCCAACTCGGCCAGTCATTTCCCAACTATAAAATATCCACTCAACCAAGAGTGTCCATTTGACTGAGCCCCGGGGGAGGTCACGTTGATTTAATTTGAGAAGTCTCGGGATGCATTGATTCACACCATTCACTTGAGATATGTAGAAATCTCACAAAGGTTGAGGGAGTGTTACCGAGTGCTGGTACCTGCGACTACCCTGTGCCTCAACTAAACTGAACTTCGTCCTGTCGCCGTGAATCTATTGAAATAAATTAATTTCTCACACGCATCATAATTTTCTTCTTTATTTTGTGTGATGTTCTACACCTTACCTCACATTCATTTTTTATTTCATCGGATTCTCAAATCATGCATTCATCCAGTCCTGCCATCACCTGCTGAGTTCATCCTTCTCTGCTTTTCCTCCTCATGGTCCCCTCTTCTCAAAGCCGCCCTCTTCTCAGCACACCGTTTCCCGTTGCGGCATTCCATTTACTGTTGTCCTGTCGAGAGCGCTGCCATCTCCCCCCAGCGTAGCTGCGCTCTTCTGAACTGCTCCTGATGGCATCTTGTGTCATTCCTTAGGGTCTTGATGTCCCTCTGGTGCCCCATGGTGCCTCAAAGCAGGGTCTCCTCGTCCCACTGGTGCTTCAGGGTCTGGCTGTCACTCTGGTGCCAGTCTTTGCAGTCGTCATTCTCTCCCTGGTGCAAAATTCTTTTATTCATCCTCTCTGCGACGAAATCTTCTTAGCCATGTCATATTGTTTGTCTATCCATCTCCCACACTCCTGCACGCCCATCTCCAGCACTCCTGTACACCCATCTCCAACACTCCTGTGCACCCATCCCCAACACTCCTGTGCACCCATCCCCAGCACTCCTGTGCACCCATCCCCAGCGCTCCTGTGCACCCATCCCCAGCACTCATAGTGTGTTCATTTCTTTTAATCATAAGAAGCTTCTCCTGTCTCCTGAAGCGTTTTCTGAATTACATATATTCCAACTAACAGGCATTTGAATCATTCTTTTTTCAGCATTTGCTTTCTTTCATTAACTTGTATTGAGTATCACAGGTATGTACCATAGATGCACCTGAAGACCACGTCTTTCCAGGTTTGGCTCCGTTGAATTACCGCTGGCCTTCCATCACGTGCCTTCCAGCTCGAGGTGTTGCAACGGGCAAGAATTCGACTAAATTTTTGTAAGGAAAAAATTCTCGATAGTTATGAGGTAGGAAATCCTTCTAAAACTTTCGACCGCTGAATGAATATAGACGAACACCTTCCAATTAAAGAAATTAAATTGTGGTATTCGATAAATATCATACGAGGGTCTTACTGCTTACAATGAAATTACAGCATCGTCGCTGTGCAGCATTGCTGAATTCAAGCCTCAAATCAAAGAGCTGTACTGTGACAGGGTCGACTGGCACCTCCGCGTAAAGTTTACACCTCCGCGTAAAGTTTACTCCTTCGTCTTAAAGTTTACTCCTCCGTCTTAAGGTTTACACCTCCGTCTTAAAGTTCGCACCTCCGTCTTAAAGTTTATATCTCCGTTTTAAAGTTTACTCCTCTGTCTTAAAGTTCACAGGAAATTGCCTCAATCTTTCTCGAACACCAGTGACCTCCTCCTACTGCCTCTGCCCTGAACATTACTTTAGATCGATGATTGATTACGTGAGCGTTGCGGTCTCCAAAAGGCAGCCCCATCAATTTGGTCTACGTAAATATTGACCTTCAGTGAGAGTTACTCAACACGGAGGCCGCCACAATGGCCAGGCTTTCATCTCATTCCACCTGCACGGTCCCAAACAAGGAGGATCGGTCGATAGTGTTGCTTCTATGCGTAAAGTTGTCTATCAATGGACAGGCAGAGTAAAAGGTCTCACTTGCGTAATAGCCCTTTGAAACGTTAGGGCCGTCAAATTATTCAGGGCGTTTTTCAGCAACCCGAACCTTTTGTTCGGATGTTAATGACTCGCTCACTGATGAACTGATTTAATTTTTTATAACGGTATAGAAAATGATTTCTCTTCATAACATCAAATGAATGATTTCAAGAACGTTGCACGTGGTTACATTAATTTGAACTTGCTAGAGCATTCAATACATTTTAAATAAATACCAGTAATAACATCTTTCGGGGTATTCCCAGCACTTTTTAGTTAGATAATAATTTCAAACAATAATATTAACTCATTTTATTTGCATCATGTGTACCAAGCGAATTTTCTGAGTAAAAATATTTCCTAGTTACTTCCTTCTTAAAATTGAACTCAGCCAATTCTTTTACTCAATAGTGTCACTTAACTAACAAATGTTTTAAATACCCTCTCACAATTTAAGTAACTATGACAAAAGTGTCCCTTTGTTGAAATATATTTTTTGTTTATTTTAATAGAATGCAGTTTTTGCATCATACTGAAAAGGCAACATTTTTATTGACCAGTTCGTTAGCAGGTTATTGACATTCGAACAGAAAGTTGCTTAGGATTTCTAAAACACCATGTACGTATTATATATAACTACCATGTACGTATATATAAATGAATACCTGTGAGTATATATGAACAGCACCAAAGTCAGTTATCATTGACCAGATTCAATTATTCCATGCTCAACGTACTCGAAATAGAATTCTAGACTTTCCCGCTGTACATTCCGTCGAGTGTTTTCTCGCAATTCTCAGTCTGTGCCATTTGTGCGCCGACCTCACGCGGACATATTTGGCTTATTCTTTTTTGGCTTAGAGTTTAGCAATTTTCGTCACAACTATTATCACTGATCATTTTTATCGGTATTCTTTTCGAGATATCTGAATTAGCAAACGTGAGTTTATCAGCAAGAAAATGATTTGACTTGCAAAGAATGTTGCCGAGGCTTCCCAGATGCACGATGCTGAGGCCGCTGATAGCATCTTCCGTGGTCTTCACGGTGCCTTTCACTAAGCGTGCTTTTCGAATTGAAATTTCTTCGTTATTCATTTGCAGTCAGGAAAGGTTGGCTGGTTTTGAGTCGTGAGACCCTCGAATAACTGTTGTCGTAATTTGAAATTTGAACGGACTTTATCGAGTTAGATCTTGTATGGAAAACTTACTCAATTCTATTTTTAAAACATTCAAGTTCCGTGATAGTGAATCAACCATTGTTAATTACTTATTGGTCAATTACATGTGTTCTATGATTATGTATTGAAAGTTTCATGATTTTTTCTATTCAAATTGCAATTGCTAAGAATGGTGAAGGTCTGGAACTGAGCCAGAGATAGACTATCACTAATGCTTGGTCGTACGTAAAACTTGAAATCTAACAAAAGTTACGAATAGTTCAGCAGTTAAGGATTATGCATCGTAACCCTTAGATTCCAGGCTTTTTAAACAACTCTTATTTTGTCAAATGTTCATGTTCGTACAGCATAAATTTGCCCGTCGTTTTCGAGAAGAATTTTAATGGCCGTTGTTTGATAAACATAGAAAATAAAGGATAAATTTCATTTTCTGAGCGTTCGGATATTTTTGTGTTTCATGCTAATTCTTCATCATGTTCAATAATTGGATAAAAAAATGTCCTAGTCCATAATGCAAAGACAAACGAGGTATGCATAAAAGGTTGTCAAAGTTGTTCTCAACACTGTGAAATCTTTTGACAGTTAATTCTTACGAATATTTCTTTCACTTCTTCACTGTGCGCTCGCTGGCGTGGATTGTGACGACAGAGGCCGTGATATATCCTGTCAGAATACTGCTTAAAGTTGCAAAAGAATTGGAAATTGCTTGTCTAATTAATCTCTAGAATTCATCTCTTTAGGAGCGATATCAGAAAATAGTGCTAAGAAAAAGGTAAATTGATATAAATTTGAGAAGATTATTCGCTAAAAAAGAATAAATTTAACGAAAAATACTCACAAGAATTGAAATATATAATTTTGCTTTCTTTGCCAAAAAAACTGCGCTGTGTTATGAATACTACTTTACAAAAACCTTTCAAACTTGTCTGAAAAATAACCTAACCCCATCGCTGCAGGGCACCTGAACAGTCCCATATCACCGTCCGCTGCAGGGCACCTGAACAGTCCCATATCACCGGCCGCTGCAGGGCACCTGAACAGTCCCATTCCTGCATGCGAAGGACTCCAGCGTTGATTTCTCTTATAGAGGGAGTCACAAAAACCCTCCCGCGCCATGATGCTCTAAATAATTTATTATTCATTATAACACTAAGTAACGAATAAGCCCCTGCATGTTGTCCGGTATAAACACTGAAAACTAATTAAATTATATTAAAAACGCTCAAAGCACGATTTATCTGAACTACTGCATTTTTGCTGGGCTCTTACAAGCTCGGGGTTTGTTCTGTGACAAGAAGAAAGGCGATGTTACAGGTGTAAAGGTTGTACTGTGACAAGAAGGGAGGCGATGTTACAAGCTGGAGGTTTGCTATGTGACAAGGAGGAAGTTTTGATTTGCTATGTCATAGTTGTGACACAGAATATAAAATATCAGCCAAGATTTATTTGACCTGCCGAGGATTTCCTATCCAAGTTTCCGCTCTTGAATTGACCATAAAATACCAACTTTGGGAAGAGACTCCGGCAAGTTTAAATTACACGGCACCAACATCAATTTAAAATCTATCAAACTCCATGAATTAGATAGTTTTTCTTTCAAAATGAAGCCCAAAAACTACCGTTACGACTGTTTTTTGCAAATATACGTTTTCATTTTTCAATGAGTAATCTCAAAGCAGAGTTTTGGCAGTACTTGCATTCATGTGCTTTCACTTGCATTGTAGTTTTCACTAAAGAGCGTCGCATAATAAAGCATTAAATCGTACGCAGGTCTCAGATGAGACTGCAGTTTATTTTACATGAATGTAGAAAGTTTAAAAATTTGGGCTGTGTCTACGTATCACGAAAAGTGCAAGAAGCCTTGTCTAATTTAATATTGTTGCGAAACGTGTAGAAAATATCCTTAAAACTTATTTTTCACACTAATGTCACCCTATTGTAAGTCCGATGAGTCCAAGGGACAGATATGTTAGAGCGCTCGAATGTGGTGGCTTATCAGTCAGACCGTATCGACCTCATGTTGAAGATGCAAGATCGCTTCAAGTCAAGCTCAAGACACATGCCCCGAGTCTGGGTCATTTTCTTCGGTAATCTTGCGAGAGAAATGAGCATTTCCTAGCTCCATTGATGTTCCCTCGCGACGTTGCACAACATCAGAGCCAGCCACACAACGTTGGGACTCCTCCCACGCCCCAGCTGGGGAGGTCGCCCCTGCCTCCGCTGGTGCCGCGAGAGCACCGACCACTCAGGGCTGGTGCTGCAATTATGGTGAAGGATGTTATGTCGTTTTCTGCGACAAAAAAATCGCCATGCTGTTAACATGGATAAAATCTCTCGGCAAATTGTCGTACAAGATATTTCCGATTTAAAGTAATTTCTACGAAATAAAAAGGAACATGGAAACCTAAATTACAGATGCGTTGAAGAAAAAAGTATAAGCCTGGGATAAGATTCACTATCTAGGAACTACCTTTGTATGTATACTTGTACCCTAGTAAACGTGGGTGATGCGGCGGATTCTACCAGTCACTTCAGATAATTGACTGAAAACTGGCAGTCCAACGCACAACACTGATGCTCTCAAGACTGCATTTCCAACGTAAGGCCGTAAAAGGAAAGGCTTCACGAAAGCAGCACCGCAACCTCTGGCGACGCCCGCTGCCCCGTGTCGCTCACCTGCCAAGAACTGCTCTGCCCACTGCAGGCGCCCGCGGTGCCCGTCTTCGCTTCCATACTCAGCCTGTTGCTCGGCCGTCTGAGGGATGCGTCTTGTAGGTTACTGTAACGTCCGTTGATGGAGTTGTTAGAGTGAGATGTTTAGAGAAATTTTGACTGCAATTCTCTATCTCCCAGTGTATAGACAACTAAGGTGGTGAGGTGACAACAACGACAGTTCCGCCCGTTCTCCGCAGCAAAAATGGCATTAAGCCTCAAAAACCTGCCGACGCTCAGCTCAGGTTCGCTCAGATCTCTTGGCATAGAGAGGTTGTGAACACGAGCAAAAAAGTAATAGGAGTTGTTTGTGTTACATCATTAAAGCGAGAAATCAAATGGTGAAGTGATGAAAGCTGCGGGAAAACTTATCAATTGATACTATAATTTGAGAAAATATCTTGAAAGATTGTTATTGAACCTTTTTTAAGGCAACTTTGTGGCTCGACTGCGTCAGAGAGCTTTGAATTTTTTCAGCACTGTTGCACACAACACATGTATAGCAGTACACACTGTTGCACACAACACATGTATAGCGGTACACACTGTTGCACACAACACATGTATAGCGGTGCACACTGGGGCACACAATACATGTATAGCGGTGCACACTGGGGCACACAATACATGTACAGCGGTGCACACTGGGGCACACAATACATTTATAAAGATGTACACTGGCGTACACTTGGGCCAAAACAATATGAGGTAATGGAAGTATATAGAGGTAAATGTACAAATCTTTTCACCGTAAGTTTGTTGTTTGCAAAATAGTTCAAGAAATCCATCCCTACAGTAGTTTTAACTGATGTAACGCTTATGAAATAAATTGTTTAAATTGTTAAATCAGTTGTGAGACTTAAATACTTGTGTTACCAACTATCCTTATTTGACAGGGTCAAAAGGCACTATATGTAGATGGGCATTTGAAAAAGTTTCTCTCCTGAAACCAGCATAGCATAATCGCACTTTTATACACTATATAATAACAAAGTATCGTACGCGTCGAGCTTTCACTCGCCGCAGCTGTTCCTAACGACACTAAAATTGCACATAACTCTTTCTCAAATCTTGAGCCCATGATTCAATTTTGATGATCGATTCTGTCGTTAGCTAACGCTGCCCACCTGACGCTGTGCGGGCCCCTGCTGTGTACGGCCCTGGTGCCATGTAGGGACATCCTCCGTAAATATCCGGGTAAACACTTGTGCAATGCTAATCGAAAATAGATTTCCTGCACAATAATTTGCGACTAGATTTAAACATGATATCATCTCGTTAAAATGCAAGCACACGTAAAAGTACTGATCCGTAACTGACAAGCTCCTCATGGACTTGAGAAATACGCAGTTTGTTATCAAACTTTCGTATATTGAGATCACATTCCATAACTATCGTTTTTTGTTTAGATTTTTAAATTGATCCGTTTTCAATGCACATTATCTTGAAATGCAACCTTATAACGTACATTTGAGTACCATCCCAGCAACACGAATACACGAGTAGATAGATTTGATAATAAAAAGTTCAACGCTTTATGACAGACTGTTAAGGACCCACACTGTTCTACAATCTTGAAAAAGAAGCCTCGCAGGCGTAATCTAGATCTTGAAAACACGTTCTTCTATGATCTAGATACGGAAATCGATGCCACGTGTTATGAAACGCACCGAGACAGCGATGCAAGACCAAGTCTGAGACAAAAACGAGGATCAAGCTCCAATTATCAGATTCTAAGTAAACCTTCCTCTTTAATGAAATCTGAGAGTTCCACAGTAGACAATAGAACTGCAATACAGAAGGGGGGTAGGAATAAGTGTTTAGATTGGACGTCTTCAAAAGTGTTTCGTGAGGCTACTGCACGAGAACTTGGTGGAGACGAGTTTATGTCGACAATGTGTGGGACGCGTCGGTGCGGCATGGAAGGCTGCAGTGGCGCTAGAATAATGAAAACCAATGGAATATAGCATCAGGAGCGGGCATAAAGGACCATTCTTGGGTTCTTACCCAAGTTTCATGTCATCAAACTCTATCATACACAAGCATCGGGTGTCAGATCAGAAGCAAAGTAGAAAAATATAAGAAAATACTGGGACAACTTGTATGTTCTCACACCAGAATAACTTGTTCAGATGCACGCTCCGGAAGTTTAGTCTGACAAGATCAAGTCTCAGTTTTTATAAAGTCCTTCAAGAAGAGATGGAGGAACCTGGTCCTATCACTGGAAGATCTTCTTCCATTAACTGTATTATGTTGCAAACTGTTGTCTCGTTAAAACAGTAAATGATTTTCACATTCGCCGTTAGTGGTTGCGAAGGTGGTTATGTGAGACCCTTCCAGAAATTTTAACATTTGCTAGCCTACTTCATCGATCACTAAAATCGAGCAATTATCTTGTGCAGTATCAAGCAAAATAGATGTTCGTTTAGCCAACTGAGATATATATATGATGTATATTCGAATTTAGTTGGAATATAATTTGAAACTTTGGTCTAAACGCGCACATTTTCAGCAGAGAAAAAAATAAAAAATGAAAACTTGGGTAAAAGTTTGTCAGCCAGAGAGCACTCTCAAGAGTCTTTGCTGAAACAGCTGCAGCGAAGTAAGAATGTGGGTTTCGCACGTTAATGGCAAGGGTACTTGGCAAATTTCTCGATTGAAAATTCTTTAATTGACATCATGATTTAGTGAGCAGCTGGCCGACACCATGCGACTAAACTCTCCCGTGAAACATTTGAGAAACGCTGGGCCAGAAATGACTGACCTGGATGTTAACGAGCTGTGAACTCTCGACCGCTGAACTGTTCGGCAATTGGTGAAATTTTGCGGCGTCTCCTGAAGTGCGGAATGCGCTGCGCTGAGGGCCGCTCTCGAGCGCCCTGCCCGGTGGCGGTCGCTGTCAGTTGTACAGCGCCAAACGGCCCGCTTCCGATGACTCAGGTCCTTGCTGTGAGACGTGGCCTTAAATCGAGCCTGACTCTCCGCCTGAATACTTGAAGTCGCTCGGACAATTTTTACTTTCTCTTCTTTTTAGCATTTTAAAGAGCTGAAGTTACCTCTTTTGGGGATTCGGAAGCGGTGGTCTTTCACAGAAATATATTACAGTGCAATCAAATTTTGGAAGCTATGGCGAGTGTATGAAGTATTTTTGCTGAGAAATTCGACATAATTTTTTTTATTTAAATAATCGTAGGTGATAAAGTGAGGAGATTAACGTTTACATACCTAATCAAAGATTCCGATACTTTTGAAAATTCGCTCAGTGTTTGAGCGGCAAATTAATTTTACTAGATAGATTTTCTGGGCCTGGATATTAAGTTGAGAAAAACAGTCTTCAGATTACTCGTTTTAGAGCATTCATTCGAACAAATCGTTCAGTATTTTCTGGCAGGCGGTGCTGAGCTCGGTGCTAACCTAATGAGGCCCCTGCGCCGGACAGCTCTGCGCGTCGCGGCGCCAGGGTACGCGGAAGCTCCTCGTGCTGCGCCACCCTCTGCAGTTCTGACGAGAGACGCCCTCCCCACCAAAGATTTGGATAAATTGTGCAGTAACTGAAATGTAATCACACTGAAATGTTTTTCGATCGTATTTTTCCCCATATGCATTTTGCTAGCCTCATTCGATCTAAGTTAAAATTAGCTCGGTAGCACGGACAAGCTCTAATTTTTCTAACTTTAATATATTCTCCAAATTTATTCAACTTATTTGTTCAGAGTCAAATTAGCTCGGTGGCTGGGTCATATTCTGATTATTCTAAATTTGATTCGAAGTTTATTCTGCAAAATACATGCAAGTGAATAGTTAAAATTTGTTTCGTTTATTTGAGGTGACAAAATTGTAATCCAAGAGTTGTCGAATAGATTTTACTAGCGAGTTCATAAGCTTTTCAAGCTCTAATTTGAACGGTTTTCAAAATGCTTGAAGATAAATTGGAAATACTCGAATAAAAGAATTGGTTATTGCACCTGTAACGCTTAATTTAGAAAGGTAATGAATATTTTTGACCTTGCATCTTCTTTGAGAAAAGATAGTTAAAAACTGCCATAATTACCATTCTTAGCAGCCAAGCAGAGTTGATAATCGAAACTACCAAAACTCATTTCTTACAATAGCAAATTATGTGTTCAGGTCAGTCTTTGAGGCCGCCCAAGTATTTTCTTAATTCAATTGACTTTCTCTGGTCTTACCTGAGCTTCATTGTGCTCTCTAGGACAGTTGTCGGGGCTCCCAAACTGGGCGAGCTTTGCCTCCAGTTCTTGGTGTACCTGCACCTGCGTACCTGATGTACCTGTACTTGCGGTCCTGCTGAGTTGTTCCCTCTGAACGCATGGCGGGACAAGGACGTGTGACAGACAACGCCACCGTATGTGTTGCGTGTTGTAGTAGCTCATCAGATCAGAAATGAACACGAGGAACTTTGCAGGAAAATGAGATTTACGATGTATTCAGCAATGCTTGTGTCTCAGTTTTAGAGTTCAATATTATGAGACGTATCGGACTACGTGCACAACAAACTAATTCACTGATTTTATGATTATTTTTCCCAAGAACCGGAGTCAATGTTAGACACACTTGAGACGGCATTACAATGCGCAAATTGGCGCATCCTGGCATTGCATGAATTAATTAAAAGGAAACTAACATTGTATTAAAATTAAAATATCGTGGCTACCCTCGCTCTCTTGGCGGCCCGCTGTAACGTGACGTGAGACATCGACATGGCCGCAACATCGTGACGTGACGTCACACAGCGACACTTCAGCAGCATTCCCCTTCTGCCATTGCGACGTCCAGCGTCAGCCAGTGTCCTTCGAGAGAGTTAATTTTACTGACTTGAAACGGCTTGTTCAGAAAATTTTATCCTGAATCGGGGACTGAACTTTTGAATAATATGTATAGTTTCTCGGTGAAAAGGATTATCGAAACTTTAAATCTTTTGGAAAGAAAAAACTGAAGTGATATTTCAAGATCAAGTCTCAACTCATTCGATGTCATGTACTTAGCGTGGAATAAGACGTTGTAAAATGAAATTGCGAAACCAAGTATTACATTCCTCAAAGAGTCTGCTTCTGCCCCTTAATTCCCTATCTTAAAGTGACGGTCTCCCACTGCAATGCTACAAATCAGGCAACACCTTCTCACAGTTATCACACCCGCATTGAAAACGGATTGCGGCTGTAGCAAAATTACCTTACGAGTTCCTTCGTCCTGAGCCTCGAGTTTCTGAGCGCTTATTCTCTTCACACAGCAGGCTCTGCGACCCGAGAGTGGAGCGCCTGACAAGCGTTCCACGCGGACCCTGCGGCCGAGGGCCAAACACAATGGCCCCACACGCCTCCTGCTGGTCACACTTGAAGCTCGTGCATCCTGTGGACGTTTTTGAACCACGCAAAATCGTCCAGCTCATACTTGTAAGTTGCAGGGCTTAGTTCAATGCTTCATGAACACCTTTTGGCCTCATTTAGCCCTGAACACCGTTATGGCAGTCGTCCCTAACACCGTTATGGCAGTTTTCCCTCATTGAGGGCATGAAACCGAGAGGCAACTTAAGCAAACCACACGACTGAGGCCACACCGACGCCAAGACTGAGGCCACACCGATGCCAAGACTGAGGCCACACCGACGCCAAGACTGAGGCCATACAGCCGCCAAGACTGAGGCCACACCGACGCCAAGACTGAGGCCATACAGCCGCCAAGACTGAGGCCACACCGACGCCAAGACTGAGGCCATACAGCCGCCAAGACTGAGGCCACACCGACGCCAAGACTGAGGCCACACAGCCGCCAAGACTGAGGCCACACCGACGCCAAGACTGAGGCCACACCGACGCCAAGACTGAGGCCAAACCGACGCCAAGACTGAGGCCCCACAGACGTCAAGACTGAGGCCACACCGACGCCAAGACTATGGCCTCACCGCCGCCAGAGGGCTGTAAGTTGTCATAGTATATAACTTTCCGAGGAGATAAAGAGCTTATGCGCCTGTTCAATTCAATGATTTATCATGGACTGTAGTCGTAGCTGAATAACCACAAAGTCAGAGCACAAAGTGAAGGTAAGGGCTAAATGCTCAGTTCGGGACTTTTGGGGGCAGTGTCTCCAATCTGACAACTGTCAAGTCCAACTTTCCACGAGCGGATGGAATTTGTTGGGTTATTCAAGTTTATAATTATATGTCAGAATATTTTTATTTCCTAGAAATAAGTTTTTTATGAGAATACCCATCTTAAGAATTTATACATCATGCGAAAACGTTACATAAATTGAACGAAATTTCCTAACTAGTTTTACATTGAAACCTGTGCTCTTGAATTCCATTACGTAAAAATTGAAAAAAAACTGTGCATTAAGTATAGCGTATCAACACACTTCATCACACACTTCAAGTCATAAATTTCTAAGCTCATAGCCGATATGTGTCGTAGTGCGACAGGATACCTAGAATGAGACAAGTTTTATCTTCATAGCAGATAATTGGGGGGTCTCATAACAGCCGTGCGAGTTTTGGGGTCTCATTGTTGGGGTCTCATAACATTGGGGGGCTCATAACAACCGTCCAATTATTGTACAAAGAAAAAGTAGAACCGAATATTATACACCCGATATTCTAAAAAAGAAAGATTTTGATTTGGGAAAATTTCTTAGAAAATACATCGCATTCGTAGACGTGGCGCACTTCTGCATACCTATCCAATAGTTTATTTGATGAATTTATCAATACATGTCTCCATTATCTATATGCGACTCTAAGAAGAATTCAAATACGAGCAAACTTAGGTATAAAATCGAACACTTCGTGA
>VOMN01134365.1:0-20571 GCA_014899125.1 Orchestia grillus | reverse complement strand
TTTTCATGACGTTACGAATACTTATTTGACCCACTGTACCTACTGATATTTGACCTCCAAAGCGCTCAAGAAACAATCAACAGCTAATCATATAATTCAACTCTGCCTGTTGTTTATGGTTATCGGAGGAAAAGAAAAGAAATTTAGTGGACTGAACGTGGTAAAAGATACAAAAATTTCACTGGACTTTGTCGTGTTCTAGACTCCAAGCGGGTATTTCGTAATGAATGAACTGAAAGACTATACGTAAAATATATTGGTGACTTTCAAATTGCAGTTACTCGGCTAAATATGTGGTGGCACGTGCTATGCTTGTGGTGCTGATTCAAATTTCAGTTCTGGTATATTTTCAAATTGCTCTGTGTTTTTAAATTGCAGTGTTTGACTAATAGCAGCGTATTTTTACATTGCGGTGTATGCGCCTAAGTATATGTTGACGCGCGCTCTGCTTGCGGCAGGTGCTGAAGAAGTACACATGGCTGTGGCAGATGGACAGACCGGCCAGACGCAGGCCGCGTCTGTACGTCGTCAACCTCCAGTGGACGCCCAAAGACAAGGAAGCCACCATGAAAATAAACGGTGAGCACTTAATTCTGCTCTTCCATTCTAGATTTATGGGTCTGCATATACTGTTCTTTGATGTACATTGTATTGATATTTTCAAATTTTTCTTTGTAGTCAAATGTTGTTACACTTTTAAACGAGTTGTTTTCATTACGTAGTGACGTCAGATTCGTTATTACATTCTAGAATAACCCACAAATGACAGCCCTGTATAGCTAAGTGTCAACGAGAATTCACACGCTGTTGTTTTTCGTCAAAATAGGTAAAGTTCAATGTTACCTTCAGTTAGATATGTGTCTGAAGAATGCATGAGCCGGCTTTGGAGGAATAAAGAATGTATGTGGGCTGGTAAATTTTGAGTAAATTTTGGATAAAGTCACCATACGAGGGACCATGCTGGCTTTCGAGGAATATGATACAATGGAGCACATCCCAACCAGGGTTGTTAGACATGATGTACCTGGTTCTTTGGCATCTCCTGTTTGGATGGAGCTCTCACAAAATAAGCAACTTGCACCTAATGAAGGACAGTTGTTTTCAGCATTTACGTCTATTCGTTTCATGATCTGACTCATGTTGGAAACTCTCCCCTCAATCTTATCCCCAAAAATTCTACCAATGGACAATAATTATATTTTTTAGTGAAAACAACAGTATTTTCAGCTCGAACTCCACCGCTAATTCCTATTCTTACACTCTGCCAAAAATATGAAGTAGGCAACAGGATAGGAGATTTTGGAAGCGTAAACTTCAGGTTTATTAAACCATTCTCGATCACATCTGTGTCCACACAAGAAATAAAGTTGATGAACATAAGCAATTTTCTCAGATACTTGTTATGTGTTAGATTAATGGGACGAAAAATAGAATGCACTTGTTGAATTGGGACATATGCACTCGTGGGTGTGGCTTTTTCCTTTGCAGTACGGATAGATAATGAGTGCATCAAATTTGATTTCGCAGTACAAAAACAGACAATTTACAAATGTTTGATTTTTCCCTTTGAGCTATGATAGCAATACACCAGATTACGGGGACCTCCTAGCTGTATACCGGTTCTTCATATTTTTGAGCCTCGACCAAAGAAGGAAGAATTCAAGTACTCACTAGCAGTCCTAAGTCTCTGTTGTAGGAATTTTTGTTGTGAAACAGGCAGCCTTGGCAAAAACATGATTCAATTCACTGTGACTTTTGCATCATACCGTACGGCTGTCCGAGCGTAGTCGTTCTTTGTTTACGCCATTTAAAAACTGCTTTGATTTTCAAGGATCGTCAACTATAATAGATGGTGCGATGCATGTTTGAAAAAATCGTACGAGATGCGAATTTAAATAATGAGAGATATTGCTTCTGGGGCTGTCAGCATTTACTGAAGCTTTGTTACTTTGGTTTGCGAGCTGTTTTAATTAAGCGTCGGATGAGCACGAGATGTAGCGAACAGATGAAATGTAACTTCGAGGTCGCGTTAGGACGAACTTGTTTATTTTGATTCAAAATATGGGCGCAAATTTCTGTTCGTGAGCGTATTTTGAGCGTTCGCGACACTCAATTAAGAATGGTGTCCCATTAAAAATCGTTAGTAGTTGAAACTGTCATTGGCCGAGCCCTGGTTTGGTGATCGCCATATTTGCTTGATTAGATTGGTCTCTTTCTTAGGTTTGATTTTTATTTCACTTTCCCTATTAAATCCTGTCATGCGCAGACTATAACTTGTACATCTTCAAATAAGTGTTAATATGTTACGTTTTTCAGGTAAGTGTGATGAAGTTATGAAGCTTGTAATGGACTACATGGGTATAGAAATTCCACGGTATAACCGATCCGAAGACCTCATTTTTGATATGGCGACTCCGTTACATCCTGATGAGCTCCGCACCACAACACGTCCGAGTCTCCTGCCCCCGTTCGACTTACCAATCCCAACGGAACAAAATTCTGATGATTTGGAAGAGAGTGTCACTAAACGTAATAAATCTCCAGTGTGTGTTAAGACATCTCAGAAATCGAGGCTTTTTGACAGAGATGTTCTAAGTGAAAAAAAAGTCAGTATAGATGAAAGATGCTCTAAAGTAGTGAATTGTGCACCTGCATGTAATTCTTCAGGTGAGAAAACAAGTAAATGTGACGTTACTTCTTCCTCAACAATGACTAGCAAAATTGAATGCGAAGAAACCATTATTGAACTACCTTCTGTTGTCCAGTGTAAAAATGGCTTATCTTTCGAGAAATTGAAACATTTCAAATATGAAGATAATTTAGAGCGTTCTAGTCAAACTTACTGTAATACTAGTAGCGAATATAGTGATATTTTAGAAGTCAACTCTAAGTGCTCAAACATTGATTCTCGACTATGTACATCTACTTCAGATAGCGTTGTAAGAACTCCAGCTACATCTACTGCCAGTGTCGTAGTCACTTGTGTGTCTCGTTCTCCTTGTGCCGTGTCAAGGGAGTCTGTGTCTGCCAAAGTCTTGAGCAAAATGTGCTCCTCTCAGTCAGATAACCCTGGCAATGAATTTATTCACGTATCTTCTTTATCTCCTTGTGTAGAAATTAACACTAGTTTAGTTTCGTTGTCGTCTTCTACTTCCTGCTCACCGTCTTACTCGACTGTGACAACTCCTCGAATAACAGCTACTTTGGAAGACGATACTTCGGGGCCTGGTCCTTCAACACCCAGCAAATGCGAGCATTGCACTACAGGCTCCTGTATTCATTGTGAAGTTTTAAGACTTTTCTCTGGCATGGATGGCTGTGAACTGCTGAGCGGAGATCAGTGTTGCAAGTGTGAGGTTGTGATGAAGAAAATGTTCTCGTGCGGTGCCGCTCCTAAGCTTATGAAATGCGAAAAGTGTGGCCTCTTCTTGAGGTTCTTCTTATTAGGAACATGCCGACCTGTGTCTAGAAATGGTGAATTGAATGTTAATGGAAAATCAAACTATGGTTGCACCGTTAGCCATTTGTTTTGCGGTTGTTTTGAGAAGGGCCAAATTGTTGTAAATGGCGCTAAAGTTTCATCATCTTCGTCCGGTGCTGCAAGCGTAGCGGCGACTGCAGCTGCCGCCGCTACAGTGACTTCCATAATTGCCACAGCTGCAGAATCTCGCTCTCTGGTGACATTGCATGTCGATGCGACTGAGCTTTGTTCACAAGAGTCGTCTGGTGAAGACAGCATTGTTATGCTTGATTGTGATGACGTAGAATTCAAAGAGCAAAAATTTCAAGACAACGATGTAAAAGATAGTATAAAAGATGAGGTGAAAGATGTTAAAAACTTCGAAATATTTAATAACACTTTCAAAGAATGTAAAGATGACGTCAAAATAAGTAAACCGGCATTTTTCGAAAATCGTTCTCTGAACGGATTATCTTCAAATCATGAATTGTCCAAAAATGATTTCAGAAGAAATTTTGAACTTGTTCGCTCTGACATTCTAAAGACGGAAGACGTCAAGGAAGAAAAGTTAGATGTACATTCTTCATATCCTATGCAAAATTTTAGTGATAAGTCTTGCTGCAAACAGGAGGAGGAAAATGAGAATTGTAAATCTTACGATCCACTCGCTAGTTCTATTGTGAACATGGCATTGAAATCTTTCGATAGGAGCACTAGCAAGAATCGATTTGCTAGAGAAACCCAAGGTCCTGAAAATAGTCTTTCGTGTCCTTCCGAACTGTCTCTTGTTGATAGCGACAGTGAAGTAGTTGTTTTGGATATAGAGGAGAGTGGGAAGTTGAATAAATCTCTGTCATGCAATAACTTTTATGGTACTGGACTATGCATCAGAAGTTCTATGGACAGCTGTCAGGAATCTACTTCTCAAGAGGATGGCGATGAAGATCTCAGCGAGTTGGAGTCTGTGGAACTGGAACCGAATGGGGCCGAATACGAGAGTTGTGATGCAGACAATGATGAAGCCCTTGACGATTTAGATCGCGAGTTCTCAACGATTGATGCTAGCGGTCGAGAAGCTTCACCTGAATTGCATTCAATGCGCAGAGTATCGTACGATAAACCTAAAATTTTGAAACCCAACTCGGATGATGATTGTATCAATTACCTTAGTAAAAGAATAAGTGAATGTGGTTCGAATGAGAACGTTGAAACAAAGCGTCTAAAATTGGATGATATCATGGAATTTACGTCTGGAGACAGTTTAGATGGAGCTATTGATGATGCCTCATGTGATCCTGTGAACTCCATAGTTGTTGGTAAAGAAAATGACCTGCATTGGAGAAGTAACGGAGTATCGCGGCCAACCAACCAGCAGATTGCCGAGGATGGTGATTGGTCTGACCGAGTCCAAAAGAATGGATTTGTTGACAAAAATGCAAGCTATAAAAATTTCTCCGACGCTGTAAGAACTGACTGTAGCAGCTTTGCCTCTGACATTGATATCAGTAAATGTCCTAAAATTATTCCTAATGGAGTACACTCCAAGACAACGAAGTCTATTTTAAATGCCGATACTAGTGAATTAAAAGCAATATGGTTCAATAGCTTTTGCGACCGTCAAAATGTATCCAAAAGTGATAAAAGTTTTGCAACCGTAAGCAGATCTCGCTTGGCTTCTGTCTTGTTGGGCAAAGTAAAAGATTTGGTTGATCATGAGCAGCTCTTGAAAGCCAGTGAATTGCACACAAACGACGCTGTGAAGAAGCTCTGGTTTTGGGGATTCGATGGGGCAATGATTCAACACGAAAACGGCAAAAGGATATTAACAGAGGACGATGTGAAAGAGTCCGTTTCCAGTGAGAAGGAAGGTGCCGAGTATTCCGTTGAAGCGTCCAGTGATTCCGAGGTTGAGAATAACTCTCCTCCTCGACGCGTTACTCGGAGCAAGACTCGTTCTGCCCAGGGGGACGCAGGGTGTAGCAAGCAGTCGTGCGCAGACTCCGATGAAGCTGAAGGATGTCAGTATTGTGACGGAGAAATGAACCCTGACCTTTGCAAGCGCTCGCGTCACATGATCGAGTCTCGACTGCCTCCGGACGATGTTATGATGCGCGCTCGGGCCGTCATTGCCAGAAGAAGAAATGTGAATTACAAAAAATATGAGCCCGTTTTCACAGTCAAACTGAAGTGTCTGACGCTTGATAAGAATAAAAAATCAAAGAGAAGAGCAAGTGCTGCATCTCGCGTAAAAGAAGAAAAGGTTCATAAGGTTCCAGTTTGCCCCGAGGAGAACTCGCATACCCAATCGCAATCGAGCGAGCCAAAGGAAGGCGAGAGCCAAAGTATTCCTAATCTGGACGAATGCGAAAAGGTGCTCAAAAAAGTTAATCCTGGTTGGTATGGGAAAGGCTATAGGAAAATAATTCGCAAACGTGTACCAAAAAGTTATCCTCTAAAATGAAATTTAATCTAACAAGAGTGTGAGAGCAATTGCTTGATGCCTTTGTTCGGCCTAGCTGTTAACTGCTGCTTAGTGGTGACGTTATTTTCAGCTCCAGAGTACAAATTTCTTTTGTGTTGCACTCCAGCCTTGGACCCATTTTTCATCGTACCTTCCTCTCTACTTTATGTGACGATTTGGCAAAGTGTTTTTTAATCAGTATTACTGCTACTTCATTCCGTGAAATGTGCACGCATCCATTCACAAGTGTGGGTACTATTGAGCATACCACCTTCGTTATTTAAACTCCATTATAATCTTTGCTTTTACTCTCAAGTTGACGCATCATCGGACCAAAACGGGGAAAAGTCGTCCAATAATGCTGGGTCTAACATCGCGCAATGTTTAAAAAAATTTGCAGTACTTACCTGACCTAAAAAAAAGATCTAACTGTAATTTTTAAATCATCGCACTTTGAGATCGACCCGGTAGGGATATTCAGGTAGCCCAATTGTTTTGAAGTCCGTTGATGCGATCATCACCTGTGTATTCATTCTCATAAAATACTGATTTGTGTGAATTCGATCATTTAATTTTTACTTTTCAATAATTGGACTTTTATAATGTTTTATCATTCACTTTTACAACGAATGCATGGCCATGTGCATTAAATTTTAGATTTTAAAGATGTAATAAAGTTTCCGTGACTCGTGGGGAATGACAATTAATTATGAAAATATTTAGTTTCATTGCTCGCATATATCTGTTGGATTTTCAATTACTGACTGCTTGTTTTTCATCGTTCTCGTTCTTAAGTTGCTTTTCAAAATTTTCAGCTACAAATGGTAGAAGTACTTCCCAAGATTTTAGGCTCATCCCAAGGAAGTTTTATTCGTGTAATGTCTCGTACACACGATACTGGTGATCCTGACCTGCTTAATCTTTTAGTCCTTAAAAGAATTCCACCATATACTAATACAGTTGTTGCTTGGTTGGTCGATCCGTCTCTCTGTCACGCTCTTAAGGATTTATATAGGAGAAAATTCCCGGATCCGTATTCCTAAACTAATAACGAGACTGACGGATAAGGCAGTCCGTATCAGTGATACTGGAAAAATTATTTCATGTCAGAGTTCCTGTAAATAAGAGGGCACCTTAGGAATTTCACATCTTTTGTCCCATCATTTTTGGCGGGGCGCGTCTACTAGTCTCTTCTCAAACGATTATGAAGTACATATTTTATCGAGAAATTTAGCGCCTCGGTATCCAGAATACATAAGATTTGGTGCTCGTAAGGCAGCTTCCTCTTCCTTTTTCCTGAACGGTCGGTCTCACTCTTCGTGTCCCTATTCTAAACTCTTTTTTGAGCCTATAATTGTCTTTATTTCCTAACAAATATCTACACCAAAATTAAATATTCATATCTTTTAGTCCAAATGAACTGCAATCATGATACAATCGAAAAACACTTATTTAATTACCGAGTGATAAGTTTGAATTTCTGCCATACGGTATTACTGAAGAGGTATGCATGGTTACAAGCAAAGCACGAAGATGATTATAAGTCATGCATCCCAGTAATGAAATTTATAGCTAAAGAGTGCGCAATATCCAAGTTTTTTTTTTNTTTTTTTTTTTTTTGTGAAATCTTTCTTAAAAATTTGACCTAGGTACGAGTAAAACCATTTCATTTGTTACCCTTCGTGGCGTCCACCATAGCGAAAGCCTTACATGTATTGGAATACAACCCTCTTCGTTAATCAAACTATTCCCGATCAAACTATTTGCTTAGGTGACCGACCATTTGGTACTGCAAGACTGAAATCGCTTGAGAAACTGTGACTTTTAACCAAATGAAGAATTGTTCGAGATCTCATTACTACCAACTTTGATTTTTTTGTTAATTTTTGTGTTCTCAATGTCCATTTGTTTTTATTTATGTTCAACTTTTCACGCTAAATTCTTCTCATTTCATTTTATTCACTAGCCTAGCCGTCAAATTTTGTTGGTTGGCTGATTTTCATGAATAGGTTTTTCTATTGTTATAAATACTTGCTAATCTACTGTCATTAGATACTAAGTTCATAAATATTCAAAGTAACGTGAGTGTTTCGGTAGAGTGAATGTTTCTGTGATGCTTACCGTCTCGTACTATTTTTATCAAGCTGCTTCTTGACTATGCACTCTTGTGTATTGTCAAGTGATGTCCTTATTTTTGGAAAACATTTGTATAGTATCGTTAATTTAAACTTTATTTATATTATTGTAGGAGTGCTAATTTATTGTTTCTGTTGGAAGTTATCTGGCGTTTTGAACGCAAGTCATACTTAAGTTAAGGCAAGATTTGTTTTGCAAATCTTGTTGATTTTATGCTCTCCCCAGCAATCCAATATGTGACCTATATTGATTAGGGATGCAGTTGAATCTTCAAATCTATTTCCATTGCTGATTTTTCTGATCCATGAGAGGTTCGACTTTTAGCGTACTTCTATTGAGATAAAGAACCGAACGTCTGGATGCGTAGCAGTGTGGTCTGCTGGCAGCGTGTGCCCTTTACCTATTCTGTGCACGTTGTGTTCGAGGTGAGTGTTGCGGTTCAATAATTTGAGCGCTGTCAAAGTGACGTTTGGTTGTCTCGCCGAGGGATCCTTATAGTTTTTCCGTCTTCCGTTGGGGTGACAGACATATCGTAGACATTTTTGCTCACTCATATATTAAATGATTTTCCAATGTACTTTAGTTTTATCTCTAATTTTTCGTTTTTACAGAATACTCACGTTTCTTCTGGTGATATGCCGGTCTTGCAACTGCTGGGCATAAACCAATTGTAGTCTAATTCAAATAGAGAGTCTTTCATTTCCTGCTATGTCCTTGATCTCGACGTACAAGAATTCATTTTATGTTTGCCAGATAACTTCCTGTGCAGCTGGTTCCCTGTCATGAGTTTCCAATTTTCTCATTCAAACATTTGTGAGTCACTTACTCTTCGTAAAGTTTTGACGAATTTATTTGGCTGCTAGGTGTGTTCTGTCCGAATGAAAGATTTACCGACGTTTAGCTGCAAATAACGAGTATTTTTTTGCCTACTCGAATGTTTTATATTTATATAGCTACTGGAACTGCCGTTATGTCGTTCGGCAGTAAGTGTTGTCACTAGTTTCTACTGTATGTTTGAGGCCTACGCTGTCGTTCGAAGATCGTAGCATTGCACACCACATGATCTCTATCTTTAAAATAGTCTGTTGTCCTTCGTTATCTATTTATTTTTCTCTTTCTTTAATGTGACGTTCAACGTTTTTACTTTCCATTATCTCCTTGTCACTGGATTTTAGATTTTCTTTTGCAAGTTCTTGAGTAGGCAGAATTGCATGTGCGTTTAGTATGACTACGAAAGATTGAGATTTTCAGTTCTGAAATTACTCGCCAAAGTGAAGCATTTATAAGGTAGATTTGAACACTATCCAGTGCGGTCTTGTTCGATATGATTTCCACGTTGAGAATATCTTTTGTATATGTTGTGTCTGGTTTAGTCAATAAATTTTATAGGTTATTTTGTGACATCTATTATTCTCATTAGATTTATTATGCATCTGCGAACATTGGATTGTTCTAGTAATAAGGTAACTTGCAGTAGCTCCGTTTGTAAACTGAACGTTCTTTTATTTTATTAGCATCGCGTTGTTACCTTGGAACCAGATCTTAAAACCAACTCATCGTTGTGATTAGACAATGTTGTCAAAGTAAGAAAACCCGAGCATTTGACTAAAATCAGACTATGAACACTAACAACACACGTCTCCCTCTCCCATTTTGTAGTACAAACGCCCGAGTGTAACTATGAGAATTGAACATACCAATGTAGCCTCACTGACGGGATGGAGGACAGGAGTACAGTCGCCCAGCAAATAACAGCTTTATTTCATTTGTTTCTTATAAACGCTCTAATTGCTTTTTACAAAAATAATTTCCAAGCAGTTAAATGATCTCTGACCGAAGTCGTTTTACAAGTGTATTATTTTTATTCCATCCTGTTTGATGCTTGGCTCAGTTGTTACCGGTATTAGCGGGAATACTAGAGAGGTTGTTAGCTGGATCTATTTAGTTCTTCATGTGGAGAACGACTGTACTGAGGACTGAAACCCATATTATATACGTTATCGAAAATAAGTACGATACAAGAGCTTATAGTTCATTGTTTAATATTTCAATTATTTATGTCACGCTACGACAGGTATCAAAAGTTACAGGTAGCAGATCAAGTATTTCCATCAAGGATGTTTATGATCATTTGAAGCATTCCATAACCAAGTCGTAGTCATAGCTGATGTCATCAATACTGCGTAAAGTCATACCGATCAATTATTTACTTGTTTAGTCGAAAACGGGATACTACAGAAAGTAGTGAATCAAAAGTAATCAATTAAAATGTGCTTGCAAGTAGAAAATTAGTACTCACGACTACTAATTTCATTTCATTGTGCACCGATTTAGACAAGCATCTGTATTCATTTCAAAGCCTGTAATGAAGACGAATATTTGTTCACGGTCCAGTTGAGTTCATAAAAACAAAGTCTTGATGACAATCTTAACCAAGCAACTATCGATATGACAAGGATATGATTACTGAATACGTAATTGAAGACGCGGATGAACATAAACATTGCAAATAACAAAAGCATCAGAATATAAAGGAAGGGATAAAACTTCACACAATTGGTCAACTCTAATTCTAATTTTAGGTCACGCATGCTCGAGCTGAAGAAATAAAAAAAACTTATATTACACCTTCTGCTTAGCTTTCCAGGAACTGCTATTGTTCTAACTCAAAAATAGTTCCAATGATTTAACTCGACACAATTCAACCCTAAATCAGAAATTCCGGGTTTACATACTGAAGAGAAAGTATTAAAAGCACTCCAATAAGACCGTGATAAGTTCATATTTACTTGTCTTTTAGATTAAACCAAAATATTAAGGAATAGGTTCTCATTGACATTACACTAGGGGAAAAACAGATGATTGAACTTTGAAAATAGATTCTATTTCAAGGTACCAGTTTCAAGAAAGATATGGTTCACAAACAAGGTGTTACATGTGTATATTATTAAGGGCGTTGTAGGAAAGCCTGACTAATTTGGTTAAGAGGACAAAACTTTGGCTAATAAAACTGATACTGTAAGTAACAACGAAAGAAAAATTATATATATATAGATACTCAACACTATATGTATATATACTCTGAATTAATTACGACTATGAAACTCTTTACACCAACGGTTCCTATAAAATTCTAAAATGTAACAAAATTAAAGGTACGTTAATTAGTGAAGAATATGACACGAACGCTGACGAAAATAGAGCGTGATGATCTACCAAAGTCAGCACAGCGTCTACAATTGAGTGCATACCTGGCAAATACTTGAACCTTACTCAACAGGTCCGTCCATCAGCTACATTTATATCAAAAGTACAAAAATATGTAATGGTTACAAGAATAGTAACCTTTACATTAACAACGACGTTTTCATAATATTCGTCACGCTACGCTGATGGACATCAACGATAAGAAAAACATGAATGATAGTGGATTTGAGATTTGATTATATTTTTCGCTCAATCAGAACAATATAGCGTTTAATTTGAGTGATACTACCGTACAAGGACTGTAAGAGTTAGTTGCTCTTAAGATAGTGGCTAAAAGGATCTTATGTGTATTAAAGGGACGAAATAATGAAACATCAAACAAAATACTTGAGTAAAAGGTTCACGCAACAGCTACTCACATAAGAGAGAGGGAAAGAGAATAGGAGAAAACTAAGGCACCAACAATTTCACGACACAAAAGAAATAAAAGGTCCACCTTTCTACAAAAATTAAAATGGCTCCTTACCGCAAGTGATGCTGATTTTACCGTCCGTAGTCAGAGTAGCCAATGAAGAACACTAATTTCTAAACTACACTGAACAAGACAGTGTCAGCATACTTTCCTGACTGTAGAACAGGAATCCTACATATTCTTCGAAAAGCACATTTTTAGATAAGCTGAAATACAATTCCCTTCAGTAAATCCCTTTCCCAAGGGAGTACAAGAGATCTCTTGTGACATAAACTTCGAGTAGGTCAGGGCACAGAAATCACAATAATTCTTAAAAGTATTCTAAAACTGACGGATACCTTCAGTATTCAGCATAACAATTCCGACCTTTCTCCCCTAGGAGGTTAGGGGGCCTACTCACACTCCACGTACGGCAAAGAGACCAAGTGGCACTGACCAACACTACTTTAGAGCGTTCCAAGTGCTCCGAAGGTATGTGCAGCATCGTATTTTGAATGACCCGAGAGAACTTACATCTACTAACATCTAACATTAATACAACGCAAGATGGAGCAACATGAACTGAACTAACATCAGATCTTCGAGATTTCACGTCGCATTAAATTATTGAAGTCCAGTTACACAAGATTCTAATTATATTGCGTCTTGTTCAAAGTTCAGCTTGTATGATTTTTAAACCAAAAATATCCGCGATATTTGAACAACCTCATCAGCATTCTGTGATGAACAAAATCGTATCTTTTGGTAAATATGAGTATAGACAGAGATGAGAAAAATAAGTACGATGGAGTATTGTGGCTACGAGTCAAATACTATGATATGGATACAAATACACAGTAGTCCCAAAACAAAGTAACTCGTGCCAAACAAGAGATTATATTTTTTAATATATAACATGTTAATATTTCCAAAACGTAAAATGCTCATCAACTATAAAGAGTAAAAAACGTAAATCATACGTATTGATAGGTCACTTTATCCAATGCTAATATAGATGAGCATTAAGCATTGTGGCAGAATCTTAAATAAGATTTCACGTTTTTGATAAACATACTGGAAGAAAATTGATATAATCCCAGGAAAGTTGATAAGGAAATTACCCTATAATACACG
The DNA here is from genome assembly GCA_014899125.1 of Orchestia grillus. Lineage (NCBI taxonomy): Eukaryota > Metazoa > Arthropoda > Malacostraca > Amphipoda > Talitridae > Orchestia > Orchestia grillus. Next base: position 7,722 of record VOMN01134365.1, on the reverse strand, counting down.
TACATCATCAGGAAGGAACTTACAGAGTGAAAAATTCACAATTATACAAAAAATTTGGACAACGATTCTTACAACTCCAAATTGTCTGTACCATCAAAACTGTCGTAGTAATTGCACTCTCATTAGAACAAATTGTTCTTTTTGTGCCAAACCTTAACATTTCTCTACCCTTCCCAACGCTAGCCTAGCCTCTCGCCCCTCCTCTCTCACCGACGCGTTTTGTTTATGACTTTGTTCCCTACTTCAGTTCTAGTTTCATGGAAAGCAATCAGTAAGAGGAGTATGATCATCGGAAAAATAATTTGACGGGTTACAACTTCAAGTGAAAATATAAAAAGCATGCTATGAGTTTTCAATAATTGAAAGATAGGGTTCTAAAAAAAATTGAAAAAGAAAACTGAAAGAAACTGGCAGATATAAAAGGCTAAGGAGTAAATTTCTTGAGACTATGAGTACACTGCTCCACTGTTTATTATACAACATTTTCACGACGTGTTACTAGTAGCATTACTACCACACGGATAGCAGCGCTTTAGTAACTCAGACTATGACGTACCGAAAGAGAAGGGACCATTTAGAATGGACTTTGAAAAACGGAAAATCGATGCATAAAGTGTGTTCCCACACTAGACCCCTGCACACAGAAACAGCAAGTTAAGAAGAAAGAGGAAGAAAAGATAAAGAATCATCAGCTAAGAAAGCATGAAAGGGGAAAGAACCAAAGTGGACACAAAAAACAGAAGTTCCAAAGGCATAACTAAGGCTAAAGTAACCTAGCAGTGTCCCCTTGGGGACCTTAGTCCTCATAGCATCGGATACACAAGCCTAACCCTATTGCCTATGGCCTACCCTATGCCTCCTGAAGGGAACTGCAATCTGTGCACAGCTGTGTCCCCACAAAAAAGCCCCTGTGCATAAAGAGAAGTCAAGAAGAGAGAGGAAAAAAGAGAGGTAGCTAAGGAGTGAAATTAAAAAAAAAAAAATGGGCAAAAAGCAAGATAGGCCTTCAGGAATTCAAACTTTTGTGCCCATTCTCCTTTTTTTTAATTTTACTTTTTAGCTACCTCTCTTTTGCGATGTCTTCTCAGTCTCCCGAAACGTATTGTTTAACAGTATGTTAAGCAAATTAGTAGAAGTAACAATTTTTCATTAATAATTGAGATTATATCTAGATGATTATATCATCAACACTCTCGTTTCTTCTGAGGTGATTGAGCCTTCGAGCTGACGCTTCAAAAAGAAGAGCAACAATTCTAGAAACAAGAAGACACTCAAGAGTAGACCTGCAAAACAACAGCCCTAACAAAACGGTGGGTAAAATTATTCCCAAATAAGACTAGGTTGCGCAGAATATCCCATAACCAACACTTGTGAACCTACATTGGGAGTATTAACGCGCAGCCCTTATTCGAGCTTTATGAAACCCAACTACACACATGCAGCGAACACGAAAAGCCTCAACACATCAATGAAACCGCACGAATATTCGTTTACGAACTCGGACAAACAGAAAAGATACTATGTATATAAAGTATAAAAATCAGTACAAGCAATAAAATCGAGAAAATGATCAACAGCAAATAAACAAAGAATAAACTAAGCACTAAAGCGGTGTTTAAATCAAGTTTTTATCAACTGCACGTGAGATTCGAATTACGAACATTCTGTGTTTTAATACTTTACACGAGACACATGCTACATCAGACATCGCACAGACACGCGTCCTGTACGCACGCACAGCGCGAGCTATGTAATCCTACTCACTTCACTGAGATATTTATACATGTCTCTTTGTTCCATTTACTTTATGTCCTTAAGAGCATTGTGTCCAGGAGTACTTTGAGACCTGAGGTGCGTGGGTCAGTAACGACAGAAAAAGAAGACAGAAGAAGTAGAAACCTCGACTCCACACGCGCTCGTCCCGCTGTTGTTTACAACAAACACAACAGGCGATAAGGTAAAGTTCAAGTTTACAAGACAATTAGTCTTTCTACTTTGGATCAGCGTCAATCTAAAATTTTAAGCACCACTCATACGTCACAGTTATACTTGCATGGTCTAATTTCACACTAAGGTCTAATTTCACAATAAATTTATTCTAACGAGAAAACTATCCAACAATCAACATAACATTCAATCTTATAACTATTTCAAGATGTCACTGTCTATTGTTATTGCTGATATGTCATTTAAGTACCAATACTCTATCCGAATACTATACATAGATCTATGGGATGAAACTCGAATTAATACTTTTTCAAAACACTGAATTTAATTTCAGTTGTTTATCGTTTTAGTAATACTAGACTCCGCACTACATAACTAATGTTTCTTTTTATTACTCCGAAATTTCCCCAATACCAATTTGTAGCTAAGAACACGTCTACAACCAGTACTATAAAGCCCATTCATCACCCGCAACACCCAACATCTAAACCATAATCCACCAGTTTACCAAAACAACACAAAACCTACCCTTTCAGGCACAGAGGTAACTCAGTAGGGACGAGAAAAATCGAAACGTGCATCTTCTAGGTAGACAATCGACCATTGGACCATCTTTCGAAACCCTTATAACAAAAAGGAAGTCTTATTATACGTTCAACAACGACGGAGTAACGATCAAATATTAGCACGCTCACCAAAACACACCACAAATTAGCAATAACAAAGTTTGAGTTTTGGCTCAGTGGTAAAAAGAGCATTCTACTTGTCTATCATCCGATCAGTTTCATCGTAGCATCTCTGTGACGCTCCAGAAATGTAAGGTAAGCTACAACCTGCCATGAAGGCCAACGGATGTCCCAGCTAACGTCGTATTTCAGATCTACTAATCAAATTGCACCTTTTCTGCAAGTCTTCTTAAGGGGGATACGGTAAGGCAGTATTTATCAACAGCCCCCTTATCACTGCAGCGATGCAATCTTGAGCCTCTTTATTCGTTTTCTATTCCAGTTTTTGGACTAGCTGTGATCAGGTCAGGCCACGAGATGCTAAAGTTAGTACAAATTTCAGCCTTAGTAACATTTTTCATCAAAGAATGGCAAGCGATGAAGTATGAAACTCAGTCCGATCTCCAAAAAATGGAGAGCAAAAACGCATTTTTTGCTCTAATATCGAGACCCCAGAGGAAAGTACGACATACAGACTCTGAGTGCATCAGTTGCCAGTGCCGATGATGGGCTTGGCTTCAATGACCATCAGGACGGCCTGCTGCAGGGCCTTGAGGAACGCAAACGCGGAAGGCGCTGCCTCGCTCGGAGCTGAGAGACACACTTCCATTTCATCCATCTCACCACCTTCCCCACTTCCTGCACAGCCAGCGTAAGTTCATGAGCAGCTTATCTCTACACTATCAGCTCGGTACAAAATCAGCACGGTACAATTCTAAAAACTATTGCACTGATCGGAGTAAATAATAAATGTGTTCAGTCTGAAGCCATTTATTACTAATTTCTTTTTAAAGATAACTATCTACATAAGTTAGCCCAAAGCTGACTCGGTTACTCAATGATAGGTAGCACAAGATGCATCTCAGGTATAGCCACTCCATAGGGAGCTTTCGTGCGAACCAATTCTATACGGTTTGTATTGATGTTAATTTCTTGTACACTTTGGTTCCTACACCCACTCTCCAATTTTTTTACTAAATATAAAGGCAGTGACGCTGACTCGTCTATTTTACGATTGAATCACATTCTATAATCGGACGCTATCAGTAATTCAAAATTTCAGAAAAATCTTCGAGAGTTTAAGTTTTCACAGTGACTGAAACATAATGATTATCTCCGCGATGATTAAATGGATAGGGAGACGACCTGCTTACCGGTTCAACAACTTAGGGGTGATGTTTTGAAAGACGTAGGGAAAAGAGTCGTTACGCAAGGGAATTTGAACACCTATGGGTATTACCGTCTCTTGCCCAACTTTACCCGATAGTCCGAGTGCTCCGTCAGCTTCTCGACAGTATAATACGAGTTAAAAGTTGATTTTGGTTAATGCAAAAACAATAGATCGCTCAATTTTTCGAAAACTATTTCGCAATGGCATATTTTTTAATAGTGAAAAATGAAAATAGCGCTAAACACCTACGAGATGACATCTAAGCTTGTTATCAAATGGGTGCCCAAAAAACTACTCATTATTAAAAGAATGGCTTAAATACAAATCCTGCTTCATATCAGATCCCATCGAGGATAGACATGAGCCACTCTTTGGTCTCACCCTTTACCGACCAAACTATCTCGCGATGAGGCCGCTTTTACGCGTTACGATAAATTTACAGAATTCTTCTGAAGGTGAATTTTGAAATCCATGCAAACGGTTAAGGGCTAATGCTGAAATACTTGATTAACTCTCTTTAATTTTTAGTGGTACACAAACATTAAAATCTTAACAAGCATATTAAAATTACGTGTCTTCTTCGACACACCACAGAAAAAGCATCTTCATGAATCAAACCCAAAGCAACTATCACGGTAAAGTAAACGTAGTGGTACTGATTTCACCCAGTTTTTGAAAAGATGGCGTACGTTTCATGCAGTAATGACAAGTGCGACTACATGAGCATTGCTCAAGTTCGTCGAACCCGCGTAAGTCTAAATAAAGCATAGCAGAAACAAGACATTTAGCTCTCGACTCACCCGACTTGAAGGTGAGCACTACGCAGTTCAGGTCGTAATCCGAGTCAGTTTCGAAGAAGCCCGAGTTGGGTGCCTCGTCCGTGCCGCTCGACTCGACCACCTCCTCCGACTCGCTGCCGCCACGTCCCTGTAATACCAAAAACCTGAGTTCATAATGAGAACAAATGAGCGTACTTCTACCTCAGCCGAGCAGCAAAGATTTTTGTCAAGTTAGGTAATGCTATTTTCGAGGTTATTTATACTTTACAGGGCGTAAATTCACTTCTTAACTTCGGGTAACGAATGTGACTCGTGAGGTACCTGCTACAGTTCATCCAGTCATGTTTTCATTCATTCAAACATTCATGTAAACACTAAATGAAGAGTTTTACGAGTACGAGTAGTAGTACACTCGTAGATTGCTGCTCAGTAACTCGGACTAGGTCGCAGCGCATAAAAGGGACCAACTAAGAGTAGTATGGACTGTAGAGAATGGGGAACGTGTGCACAAGGTGTGTTCTACATGGGATCCCATGCGCGTAAAAACAGCTAATTAAGAATTTAGAGGAAGAAAGACAAAGAAGAGATAGTGAAGAAAATTGGAAACTTAAAATAAACAAAGTAGGCACGGAAGACATAAGTCCCGAAGGCCTATCTAGGGCTGAGGTAACCTAACAGTGTCCCCCTGGAGACGCCCGTCCCCATGGCATACGATAGACACCAAACAACGAGAAAAGTTAGTTTACAGCGAGAAACGAATTCCTGTATGATCGGATCATAAGGTGGTATGTTAGAGTTCACGACAGGAAAATGCTATTTTTACGATCGTGGTTGAGGTAAACATTCGTTTTGAGTAAACTGTGCTTGTAGATAAAAATTGACCCTAAAAAAATGTCAAAACAGCCATTCACGAAAATTTTAAGTTTGAAATAGAACAAGACGTTCGCAATGAAGTTTTTAAACAACTAGAAACCCAAAAATATTTGAGAAAATACGCAGATGCCTATGAAGTTTTATTAATTCAAGTTTCAATTCATTACAGCCCCTCTACACTTACCTGAATAGGAGCTCAAAATACGCAGGTCGAATACAACACTTTACTTACCATCAAGTCGCTCTAGGTACTCCATTAGCTGATTTTATTTCAAAGAATCTAACTCACGTACAGTAAGTTTCAAATCCACGCTAAAACACATGCACTATGCTTACAAAATCTCCACTTTAGAATGACACTATAAAATGATCCGGGAAAATCGATAAAAAAATATAAGAAGACTTGGAAAAATAAATCCACTGCTTCACCGTGGGATGTTATTTCAAGTGGGTAGAATGAGAAAATTAATAAGCAATAAAAACATAATTCTCTGCAAAAAATAAACTCCGCACAGTCTCGCGTATTTCTCAATGCTATGAGGCCGACTTGAACTACGTTTGACGCGCTCTTTAACAAGTCAATACAACAACAGGGCTGAGGACACTTAACTCTTTAACAAGTCAATACAACAACAGGGCTGAGGACACTTAACATTGGCGTGTTCACATCAAATGAAGTGCTCACCTTGGCAACATGCATGGCCACGAGCCTGTGGAAAGGTAAGTTGAGGCTGGAGTCGGAGCGCTGTATCTGGAGGTGGCGATGGTCTGGAGTCAGGCGGCAGCTCGATAGACTGGCACCGCCGTCGGGGCTCTCGCAGTCGCCACTCATCAGCAGGATGGCACCGCTCAATAGAGCCTGAGTGCAATAAAAATGTGCGTCAGGGATTGTATTCATCCAGAAACTTTGAGCCACCATCTAGTGATCATCCCGATTTCGCTCCTTTGTAGCTTTTGGTAGGAATGAGATAATTTGAAAATAAATAAGACGTCAACATGGAACATTAGATTAGAAAATCTGCCGCGAAGATTGGCTTTTTATAGTAAAACATGCAACCCGTATACAGGATACTTCGCTCGAGATCTGAAATTTCACTTGAAAAGTGGCAAAGCGCGACGGAACGGTAGGTGCGTAGGTAAGTGCAAGCGTATTAATATACGTATAGAAGATGACTAGAAGACGCGCCGCGCCAAAAACGTCAGGACAAATGATGTTAATTTCTTAAGGTGCTATCTTATTAACGGTAACTCTAACATGTAAAAAATATTTTCAATATCACTGATACGAACTGCGTTCTCTGACAGTCTCGCTGATTAGTTAGAAATACGCACCTGGGAATTTTCTCCTATCTAAATCCGTAAGAGCATAACAAAAAGACGGACGGACCAAGCAAGCAACACGTTTAGCATACTACAATAAAATAAATAAGCCTGTATTAAACACTGGGTTGTATAAACGGAACACGACGTTTATGGATACCGCACAGTACACAACGTATCCAGAATACCTATCAATACCATAATACACTTCAATACCCTTCACCCTTCACATGAGGAAGGAAACACCGAGATTTGTGCCAGACGGGTGCGGGTAGTCACGATGAAGACCCACCTTGAGATGGTGGTGGTAGAACCTGTTCTCCTGCGTGGTGGTGGTGGCACAAGGAGAACACATGCGCACAGGGTCAAGGAAGCACATCCTAGGGAGCGCCAGGCGGGAGTTGCAGCAGCCTGCGCAACACACGCGCCCACACCGTCTGCAGTGGTGCTGGAAACGCGTGGCATGATTATTGAAAAACATAATCGCAATCATGCTTTGTGTTAATTTTTTTGGGTATGAAATGTTACATAGTGTACCAGCTCCACTTATTGAAAAACAAAATTGGAATGTAGCACTCTTACGTGTTTTATGTAAGAAATGTTATAAAACATGAAACACTAGCTTCAGTTATTCACACACTCGTAATCATGTTACCTCAATTAGTTTAGATATGAAATATCTAACATAATAATACCCGTTGTGTATTTATATATTTATATATATGTTTGGTGTCCGCTACTGAAGGAATAACAGCACAATCAACTTTTCAGTTATTACATACAAAAAACAATACTGAAACAACCACTGCATTTCATATTCAGTCAGTTGGTAGCACAGATACAATTTATTTCCGGTCGAACAAGGATATAGCACAAATTTGAAGAATTTATGAATTTGTAAATTGGA
>VOMN01134364.1:0-14128 GCA_014899125.1 Orchestia grillus | reverse complement strand
CGTGTTGAGAACATACCATCAGCGTCATGCAAATGTTGGAGAGGTCTCGTAGTACGAATTACGCATGGCTCTCTACACGAAAGATCGTGTTGTGCATGAACATTTCCCATGCGAGCATACTGTAATGTACTGCTGTCTCATACTTGTGATTCAGGCAATTGAAGCGCATCGTTTCAGGTGTACCCGCATTTACAATCTTAAGTAGCAACATTAACGGGTGACTCCGTGTTCCTAGGTGGCGGCGGCCCGACATGAGGAGGACCTCCCCGTAGACCAGCTGCTGCAGGAGACGCTGGGCACAGAGCCTTGGCTGCTGGGGACAGACCAGGGCATGCCTGGGGAGGGCACCATGCGGGACCTGTCCCTGAGCAGCAACTTGGCGCCCTCTGACGGTAACTCGACGGTCGTGCCTCTAGAGGCCCTCGACCTGCTGTCACTGCAGATGGCAAACGGCGTCTACAAGTGTCCCGTGTGTCTCACGCTAATAAAACACTTGCATCACTTCAAACGCCACTACAAGATACACAGGGAGACTCGGCCCCACGCCTGCTCCCACTGCCCCTACAGATCTTGGAGACGGAATAACCTGCGTGCTCACCTCTTCAGAAAACATGGCGTTCATTAACTTCTTACCTGTATCTGCCAAGGAGGTCGGCTGTGCATTCACGCGGTTTGTCTAATCGACAGGGGACGTGTGGAGGCACCGACCACGGCGTGTACACATGGCGACGGAATAATACGATGGCAGAATAATACTGGTATCCAGGTTACCGTCCTTGTCCCCAGGTCTCGCCATATGGGTGATAAAATAAATAATTTGACTCGCTGTAGTGGAAGGGTCACGGGGTACTCGTATGCGTTTGGTAGCTAGTCTCCGTCTCGGCAGCTGAGACTAGAAATTTTACATTCTGTTGAACGTTTAATGAATCAAGGAGGGATGTGAGGGCCGAGTCATTGAACTTGATCTCATTCTTTTTTCAAGCAATTCACTTTCTCTGTCACTTACTGCGTCGTAGAGTTTAACGATAACTGTGTTGTAGAGTGCATGTTTTCAGCAGTGTCAATCATTTTAAAGTCAAACTGCCAAATATGTACAAATGTATTTGTTACGGCCTTCGCGAACTGTTTAGTGAACAGTTCTGCAGAATTTAAGTAGCATCATTTATGCAATTCTAAGAAATAGCATCTAGCATCTTTAAGAACAAAACTTCTGCGCTTCTCGGAGATATTATAAGAAATCAACACTCGTGCGTATTACAATCGGACTTGATAAAATTCCTCCAGTAAGGTTGGTTTAACTGAACGAAACACCGTTGCATGGCTGCATTTGACGACCCCTAATGCGCCTCAGCACGAGTGTAGTCAGAGCCGCCACCTGCAGTGCTCCGATCAGCTGCTTATTACAGTGTTCAGGATTCATACTTAGTTGTTGAAGAGCTTACCGTGACTTCTGCTCATCGTCTTGCTTCTTTCGCCTGACTGACTCACTTATTGATGTCTGGACAGCCTTGGGACTTGGCTGCATCCTCTCTTCGTCTCGAATGAGACTTTTACCCTCGGTATTTGACAACACACATAAGTCAAGAAGTATCCTCCACATGTGGTAAGAACCTTTATTAATTCCGACACGTTTTACCGTTCGGTTTTCAATGCCTTACAACTACTGACGCGTGAGAGATGTGAGGAATGTGAGATTTAAGCTTCCTTTTCCAAGGGAAGCACTCCGTGGTTATGTGAAAATCAGTAACTGAGCCGGGACCCAACTTCCCAACTGCGAGGCTATCATGCTAACCAGTGCGCCATGGAGCCCCCCCAGCCTAACACCTATTGAGCAAAGGTGAAAACATCCAAAGCAGACAAGAATTCTCTGGTTCTTGAACTAGACTCGCTCTCTGGTTCTATTGATATCAAGCCTTTGGACTTTTTTGTCCGGGCATTCATGGGAAGGGCCCCAATAAGCATCCACAGAACACCGTTGCGGCTCTGAGAGCGAGTATTGTGACACCATGACAAACATTCCCAGGACCTATGTCATTACTGCTTGCGGATGGGTCTAAAAGAGTGTGGAGGCTGTTACTGCGGCAGAAGCTGTTTTATTTGCAGTGTCATCGATTTGGACCGTCTCCACTTGTAAATAATTTTCAATGGTCATTAAATGTTCCAATTCCAGGATCAGCTCCTTTTTTTCGAACGTTACTCCCCATCCGTACCTACAGAAAGAACTGAAGTGGTGGCAAGGAGTTCGTCAATCGAAAATCGGTCACTGGAGAATTTCATCAAAAGAGTCTCCATGCCTTCTCTCTACGCAGAACTCCTTTGCTCATAGCAAAACATGTAAAGAACCGTTTAACGTTTGCCGAAGACCATCTTAACAAAGAAATTTAGTTCTGGGAACGGGTTGTATGGTCCGATGAAAAGAAAAGTACTTTTTGGCCGAAAAGTTGCTCGTCGTTTAAGAAGGAAAGCAGGACTGCCAATGATCCTAAGATCATCCCTACCGGCAATCATGGAGGAGGCGGGATCATGGGGTGGGACTGTTTGTCCGTGGTGTAGACCTCCACATCATTGATGGAAAAATGGATAGTTCCATGTACAGGCAGATACTAGAGCAGAAGCTGCTTCCAAGCGCAACAAAATGCAACGGCCGACGCAAGTGAATCTCAGCGAGACGATGGACGATACATACGTCGAAATTAACAAAACAATGGTTCATTAATGTCGTCCTTCTGTGGCTTAGCCAAGCGCTTGACCTCGAGCCCATTCAAAATTTTTGGCTAATATTCAAAATTGGTGTAACAAAACTCCAGGAACCTTTTTGATTTTCGGATCATCTCCATGCAAGAATGGAACAAGATAAACCTAAACAGAGTGTCGAAAAGTTATTTTCCACTTATAATAATCGTCTCCATGCCGTTTTGAAAGTGAAGGTCACGCTACTACATACTAAAGACTTGTTCTTAGTTTTGGCCAAATACTTATGTCCCCTACATTGTTTGCATAGTTGATTTTCTGGTTACCAATAAATTTTGTTCTGTTTTAAATATTCTGGTAAATATTTGTTCTCTGAACTGCCTGTGCTCTGTACACCGAGCCAGAGCTCTAAATTTTCAAAATGCACGAAAAGAACCTTTATAAGAAGTTATGCAAACGCATGTGAGCCTTGCGAGCTAAAGACGCAGGTGCGCCAGTTCCTTGATTTACTAGATAATGCCATCCCACACTCCCTTATAGGAGCATCTCGGTGGGTAGGAGGTAGAAGAGAATAAAACTCTCAAAACGTAGGGCTTAAAGTTGACTGAAAAGGTGAAGATTCTCAGCGGAATCGCTATAGGAAGGGCAAAGTCTTTAGACGCGTTATCTGTCATTTTCATCGGCGTTGAGCTCAAAGGGCCTCAAGCTTTCAATTATGTTTATGACACGTAGCTAAGTGTTACGTACTAACTGAACATACCATGATCTATTGCTATTATAGAGCCATATCTGATTTTGGAAGTGAATTGCGTAGAATCATTTTTTATATCTTTCATCAAGGTCATATTGCATTTTTAATACTTGTAACTAAACTGACGTTTTTTATAACTGAGTTATTACATGTTCATTGCCCAATACGTATTTGCATGTTTAAAATCAATATTTATTTGGGAGCTACTTTTTGCTAAATTTTGTTACTAACGGTAGCATTCAGGTAAAGTTCAATAATGATGACCAGTTGCGATCAATAATTTTTTATCAGTGAAGCTCACCTGGCATGGAATGATTGCGATTGTTATAGATATTGTTATAGAGTTGAGTATAAGACCAAATCCTAGCTTTAAGACAATATTTCAGTTATTCCAATCTGTGTAAGATAAACTCTAAGGAATATATTGAAATATATTTTGCGTATTTACTTTTTGTGCTGAATCCGAGTCTTGATATGTATCTTTCTCTGTTACAAAGGCTGTTATCCTTATAAGCGGGAAGTAACAGCGTCCCTCGTAGACATAGTATAGCATCACTAAAGGAATCATTAGTTGAAATTTGTTACTTAGCTCTTCTGTATCAAAATGAAAACAGTGTAGGGTTAGTTTGAATATAGTGGAGCAAATAGTCTTTTCCATTTGATGTCATGTAAAAAACTGATCACTTGAGAGTAGCAAAAGATTTAAAATAGCTAAACAATGAGCATAAGAAAAATTACTCTGGCGGCTAGGCTGGATTTCTGAATTGGAAATTGAAAGATAAATTTTCTCTGATTGAATTTTTAGATAATTGATATAGTTTCTTGGTTACACAATGTAATTACATCAATTGCATGAGTGCAAGTAATTTTGGGTATTATTAGTTTAATTTTTAGTGGTTGAGGTGTGCTCAGTGGGTATTCACAGTTTGGTTACCTTTTGCTAATGAATACCATTTGTGCTAAAAATACACTATGTTATGCCTGCATTTGTACATGTACATATTAACTTGTAGGCAATTGGTCAAATGTTAAATGGGGATAACATCCAAATTTGGGGATAGTTGTCAACTTGTCAATTATGTTGATGCATTATTTTCTTTTGGGAATGTATAAAGTAGCTGAAATAATCTGGATGTACTAGAAAATAGTATTTTAAATTCCAATTTTGGTAGGAATTTTGTGTACAAATAGAAAATCGCCAAGAAATTTTATTTAGCTTGTATCCTTTTAGAATGCAGGTATTTTGAGAAAACTGGAAACATAGGTAAACTTATTAAAATTTTAAAATGCATATACCACAGGCATTGGATGAAATAATTAGAATAGTAGCAATTGCACTTCATTATTTTAGTAATCACATATTTTACATGTATCCAAAGTCAAAATACTCATTTATTTTTTAAATAATTAACAATGTATATTTAATTTCATTCCAAGTTGAAGATGCATCAGTCTGTTTTCATTTTGTGTTGGATGTCAAAACTTTTCTGGAATTCTAGCTCTTGCTTGAAATTTTGTCCCACTTCTTAAATCATATCATGATCATTGGTATTGCAGATTTTGAGAATACTAAAGTTAAGCTGTTCTCATGTTTGATACCTACTTCTCTAATTCAAGCTCTAGCAGTCTGCATCTCTTTTTTAAATCAGTGCCTTTAGTGGTCATATTTCAATTTTTGATTTCTCCATGCATATGTTAAATCTGTTGAGAGAAGTAATAAGGTTTTACACTATTTGATTTCACATGATCACTTCAATTATTGAAAATCTTTGTTATGTGATAGTTATTTGTCCTAATGTGACTATTTTCATTTATTTTTTTATGTCTGGAGAGGTGTTTTTTTGATGTACTGGAACATGTGTTGTTCTAGTGCATTATAGGCACCCCTACAGACATGAAAATAGTCACACAAGAAACAGTAAATAATTCCCACAGTACAATGACATCCTTCATTCTGACACGTCTTTGATGCTTTTGGGATTTCCTAATGGTAATTAATAAAAATTAAAGGTAGTATTTTCTTCACTGTTGCCAACTTCACAGACCATTCTATTTATTATGCAGCCTTCATTATTTTCATTATACTGTCATTGGATAGGAATTTTTTTCTGATAGTGGTAGAAGCCTATTTCCATAATGTTTGACGAGGAAAAAATTACAAAAATTTAATTTATATTGTATAACATGTTTCCTCCTGTGCGTCTTCCCAGTCACATTAATTGAGGGTGCCCGCACACCAAAAGCGTTAAAGCGAGAGTGCAGNTCTCAAGCCACTCTTGCATTCTCGCATGCCATCTTCTCACTTTAACACTTTTGGTGTGCGGGCACCCTAAGGTTACTTTAGGGTTATATTAGGCTAGGTTAGGATGGGTTTCTTTTGTTAATTTGAAGCAACATAGTATGATGATACCAGTGATTGGAATGTGTGAAAATGTTGAAAAGAATTTGTAGAGTTTCTGCTTTATATTTTTTCAATTTGAGAATTGGTTGAATATCTTTCACTATTACATTCTCTGCTTAAAACTTCTTGGAAATAGAATTCTGCCACTCTAAAAAAAATTTATGTCCAGTTATCCTAAATTATAGGCTGTTTGTTGAGTAAGATGCTCTGTGCAGATGGCTGCAGTAAGGAAATATTTATCAAGGTTACTTATGTTGATCAAGATTAAGTTAGGTTGTTACACTAGGTTTGATCAGCATTGTTCAAGCTAGGTTGGGTTAAGTGAGGTTGGGTAAGGTTAAGACAGATTGTTTCACATATAAATCTAGTAGTGCAAATCATAGTAGATGAGTTGCTACAAAATTATCAATATCACAAAATATATTGTTCTACTTCAGGTTTCTGTTTCATATTCATAATACATTGGTTAAAGTATACTAAAAAATATATACAATACAATTCTGAGATGAAGGTCTGGATGTAAAAAATTTCAATATAATAAGATGAACATAAATATTTAGAAAGAAACTAAACCATTAATATGAATTTGAAATAAATATAAGCAAATGTAGTGGCTCATTGAATTTGAATTCCTACAGTTACCATTATTGTGTCCAATTCCTGGACATATCTGTAAAAGGTTCTTTAATATTTAAAATGCTGTAAATGTTGTGGCAATAATAGTTTTTTATAATATTGGTCATATTTTTTTATAATATTGACTAAATTTGGTTTTACTGCAGTAGGTCATGAAATTTTTTGTATAATCATTTATCAGATGTTTAACTTTTATTTCTTTACAAGACAGAGAACTGAGGTGTGAGTGACTAGTCAGAATGTCTGAAGGCTTGCTCTCTCTGCAGTGGAACAACCACAAGTTCACCCTCCATCAAATGCTCTCCAGCATCAGGAAGAAGGTGAGCAGTCTCAGTAAAGTATTTTCCTTTTTAATTCAATGGATTGGGATGAATACCACTGAAATTAAATTTCTGTTCTGTGTTTGATTATTATTTGCTATGTTTACTAGAGATATACAAATGCTAAAAAATTTGTGATATTTTATTACATTGTGTAAGATTTTTGATGATGACTATATTATGACACTGTGCTTCACTTCAAGTTACTAGTATATGGATATTTTATTTTTCTATAGTTGTATTAAAATAAAATCTGAATTTATATTTCCCTAGAGGAATTTAAAATGTATATGATGCTGAACTAAATGTTATGGAATAGGAAAGATCAGTGTCATTTTTTCCAAGTATGTTCCTTTTATCTAGCAAACTGCTGGCTTTCTTATTCTATTGTATGACTCATAATATTTTTAGTAATTATGCATTATAAATTGACCTGTAATAACTGTAATTTGTTCTGTTTACAGAAATCTTACACTGACACAACACTTGCCTGTGATGGCCTACTTTATCCCGTACATAAGATTGTACTGTCCATGTGCAGCAAATATTTTGAAGAAATTTTTGTGCAAACACAAGGTCAGCATCCTGTAATTATTTTGAAAGATATAAAGCGGCACGAGCTTGAATGCCTTTTGAATTATATGTACATTGGAGAAGTAAATGTCCCACAGGAGAAACTGGCAGGCTTGATCAAAGCAGCTGAGTGCCTACAAATTAAAGGCCTAGCAGTTCCTGATGAGGAGCCTCTGCCCTCAAACAAAAGTAACAAAGGGGCTGGAGGAGAAAAAAGAGGCAGGGAGGAATCACAAACCTCAGAGGCAAAGAAAAGAAGGCAGGACGTTTGCACAGAGAGAAACATTAGGAATAGTCACTCTTTGTCACCTGAACAGGTGACAAAGGCCACTTCTGCTGGTACTACTGAAAGCATAGAGGTTAATGAAAGCAGTACTGCACAGTCTCCCAAAAGCAAAATTAGCTTCAGAAATCAACAGAAACGCTCAGAATCATTTGCTACTAATGAAAAATCTGAAGCTGCTAGTAAGATACAAGAAGATTCCAGCAACCAAGATTTGTCAAGCCTGAAAGAAGAAGCAGAAGAAGAAGACCCTGAGGAAACCTACATTGAGGTCAGTGCCTTGTTATTTTAAATTTTTCTAATCATCTTCATTTTGTATTGCTATTCTGAGAATATGCAAAGTCTATTTCTATGCTTGAATACATCCTCAGTTGCCAACGTGAAAGCATTGGTGAGTATCTATTAATTGTATTATGGAGTGGACTTTTGCTCAAACATAATTTTTTGTGTTGAAGGTGGTTGAAGTATTGTGTAAAGTGGTGAATTTCTTGCTACGAGTTGTTCATCAGAAGTGATGTATAATAGATTAGATAATATTCTGGTGTAGTGTATGTGATGGCAAATTTGTGTATCTGTAATGATGTATACATAGGCTTCAGATATTTCATCTTCATGAAATTTCCATTGTAATTGTTTTATACATAAATATTTCTCAATTTTGATGATATGTTGATGCAATAAGTAAAAATTTTATTCTAGTATTCTGTTGTAATGATGCTTTCTCCTTCCCATCAGTCTGGCTCTGGAGGAACAGTTATCAAAGAAGAGCCTGTGTATCTCTCTGACTCTAATTCAAATGGTGAGTGTCTTCTTGGTGTCATATTTACTAGTCGCTCCTGTGGCTTCCACGAATAATTTTAGCAATTTAATATGGATTTTGGTGGGTATCTGTGCACTGTATTTCCTGATGACAATGAATGTAAATTCTTTACATGTTGCAAAATAGTGTAAGATTGAGGAGAATATGCTAGGATGTGTTCTATTAGTTACAATTTTGAATAAAATTTAAAGAACTCTCCCTTGTATACTGTGAATAAATATGTTTCTCCACAAGATTAAAATTTCTCATGTGTAACACCAATATAAGCTCTGGAGACAGAGTTTAAAGTTTCTTACTCTGTCAAGAATTACAGTACAAAACAAACTCCTGTACAGGCCTATTCTCCTGCTAAAGCAGAATATTCTGCTTGACTGCTTGAGCTAAAGAAGCTGCTTGAGCTAAAGAAGAACTTTCTTCCTCAGGAAAGCCTGCTCTCAGTTGATGATTATGCTACTCTACAATAAAATGATTTCCCTGCAGATGAGCATCAACAACATGTGCTGCTGTCAGCAGGGACAGGAGTGCACGAGGGTTCCCAGATGCACTTCATGGAGCAGCTACTGGCCAATGAGGCTGCTGCAGAGTCTCTTGCTGATGTGAGTGAGGGGCAGTGAGAGCTTTGTAGGTGTAAGTAGATCATGTGAGGATGAGGTGGGCAACATTGTGGTGATGGTATGCAGGCAATGGTGAAGACTAGGAAACCGTAGGCAATGGTGAAGACTAGGAAACCGTAGGCAATGGTGAAGACTAGGAAACCGTTATAGAGATGGTAAGGAAACAATTGTGAAAATGATAAAGTAACCATTCTAGAAATGATGAGGGGACCGTTGTAAAAATGGTAGAGTAAACATAACCATTAAATAGATGGCAAGGGGACTATCAGTGATGTGAGGAAAGGCTGTGGGAACCTTAACTTTTACTGCCCCGTATGCTAAATTTGGTACATGCAGCATAATTAGTCTTGCGTTTGTGTCAACAAAAATGCTATCTATCAACATGAAATGTGGTCCTATTGTTTTAATTTATTTTGCACCCAGTGTATGACTGATGCGCCCTAAAAATATATGAACTGAGTAAATGTTAGTCAATTGAAAAATAATTTAGGCAGTACAGGGATAAAGATAGTGTCAGTACAGTCAGTCATGAAAAGAAGAGAGCAGGGGATCCAACAAAATAGTGAGGGTTAGAATTTCGAATGAAATATTTGGTAATTTTAAAGTGTAAAATAAATTGGTTAAAGTGCAATTAATACTTTGTTATAATAGGAAGAAAAGCGAGTACTTGCAACATTTTGAAGTCAAGTGTGGCTATACCATAGAACTAAATTACATAACCAATTCTTGTATAACTGCAGAGAAAAAAGTAATTAGACAAAGAACATGTTGAGAACTTGTGAGGATGCAAAATGAGGCCAATTGACAGATATGTAAGCATCCTACAGCACTATGAAAGTAACTTTTGAATTCGGATTGTCTTAAAAATTCTGCACTCTGATGCACTCTAAATCGTCCTCACATCTCTTTCTAAATTGGTATTGGGCATGATAACAGTCAAAGAAATATGTGATCAATTGTGAGCTAGACAGTAAATGAGAAAATTGTTCCTGCCTTTCTGATAATGAGGCCAGGTGTAGAGCTAGCAGCTTGCTGGACCTGGAGAGCCCGTGTAGCCAGTGCCCTGCACTGCACGACTCTGAGATTGATTCTCGTGTTGCTTACTGCCCCTGAATGTGTCAGCACATTGGATGATAATGACCCCTTGGGGAACTAATATTCCTTGGAAATAAATATTTTCCTATAAATAGAGTCATACTTGGTTGCAACTTCTTAAGCATTGAGTCATGTATACTTTGTGTGAGACACTATTTCACAAAAATTTGCTGTCATTTCAGCTGCATTCCCTCCTTGCTGAGATGTTTTTCATTGCCTCGCCCATCCATTTGGGCTTTGCTATTGAATGTGGTGCATTTTGGTGGCAGGAGGGGAACTGCGTGCGGGAGGGCAGCTCCTCAGACGCCCAGCTGTGCTCTACGGTGAGTAGTCCTTGTATCCATCGTGCCCTCACTCTGCCGGCATACTTTAGCAGCCCCTCCCTGTGTCGGCCTCAGGAAATTGT
Source organism: Orchestia grillus (assembly GCA_014899125.1). Classification (NCBI taxonomy): domain Eukaryota; kingdom Metazoa; phylum Arthropoda; class Malacostraca; order Amphipoda; family Talitridae; genus Orchestia; species Orchestia grillus. The sequence goes on along the minus strand of VOMN01134364.1, from coordinate 3,538 downwards.
CCTCAAACAAATTCATTAGGGGCTTGGTGATTGTTCTGCTGCTGCAGACTTATGCTGCTTATTTCCAAAGAGCAGAAGTTATTTCACCGTACAGTCACTTTCAACCTGAATTGAACCTGTTCAACTTCTATGTGTGCATTTGATTACTTCCATCAAATGATATGACCTAATTCGATCTATCTGAGAGTTAATGAGGAATTGAAGTATGAGAAGTTCTTTAATACAAGAATACACTACCTATGTATGTACTTGAAGGTGTCCCGGAATAGAGTGCTCAAAAATAGGGTTGTCCTGCCCAGAGTCCGTGCAGCCGAGAGCCGTGCTAAAGTATGCTTGTAGGTTGGGCTGTTGCAGAGGTCTGTGCTCTGCTCCAATTGCTACTGACTCACTCAATAACTAGTCTTGTGCAAGGGCCATGTGTCTGGGGGAGCAACTATGAGCTGAGGTTTGATCTAGTGTGTTAATATCACCTGTTCAAAATTTATTACAATGAAATAAATTTTCTTGAGCGTCTATTTTAGCACACTCCTCACCCCAAAGTTTGTCTGGATTGATTTCTCATTGCAAATTTCTAAATGAATGTAATAGTCAAAATGTGTGAATACGTGTAATGGAAGAAAAAACTGCATCATTTATTTCATTTTTATTGGAAATTTTACACAGTTTCTGTGAATATTTCAATGTGTGAGCTTTGTTATCACAAGGAGACATTCTGTGGTGATGTTGCTGCAGAGCGCAGACTTCCTTGCTAACACTAATCAGCAAATGTACTGTGCTGTCATCTCTGATGGCTCTCCCATCGGCATGGCTTCCATTCAGTGTACAGTTGTCCCTGCATGGAGCGCTAGATCGGTTTACCAAACAACCGCTCTACAGTCGGTCCTGCGCATGGAGCGTTAATCGGTTTAGCAAACACAACTCAACGGTCTTTCCCCGCATAGAGCGGTATTAACTAGAAAGAGCATCAAAATAGCACGAAAAATATTTGTCATGAGAGGCAAAAAGAGCTTGTCATCAGAAGCAGATGAGGAGATTATGTGGTTGTTCGGTGGGACTGATCTAGACCTCTGTATAGGGGACGACTGCTCCTACTTTTACGAGTTGTTCTCAACAATGCTTACGTGACTAAGAAATTTCCAAGTTAAGTTCAGGACGCCTTCCATGAATCCATAATTTTCCGAGTCATTCTGTGCAAATCTTTTCAAGTTTAGAAAGTTCACGAGTGGTTTTCAATAATTCTTTATTCAGGGAAGAAATTTTCAAAGTTGTTCTGTTCGATTCATTGGTACATTTAGAAATTTCCCTTGTTTTTTCGAATTCCTGGATAGTGGAGTGGAGAAATACAAATTTCTAAATGAATCGAGGGCAATTTCCTGGAGTAAACTTCCCAGAGAATGGTGATGGGCACCAGAGCGCTGGCGGCGGTCTGCTGGGTGCTGTGGTGTTCAGGCCGCGGTGCCCTCGAGTCGTGCGGCCTCTGGAACTTGTTGCAGCACTTCTATTATGAAAAATAATTCCTTAATTACCCATTTGATTCTCAGAGATTATCGTTTTATGAAACATTTCATTATGAGAGACAATAGTTTAATGAAACATTTTATTGTTATTATGATAATAATTTAGTAACACATTCCATGTACTCTGTGTGAGCATTTTCTACCTGGCTGTGTGTTTGTTAGATTTCTACTTGTAAATTGTGCTATTTCATTTTGTTGAACAATCCATGTTATTCGCATCTTCTGTGAAGTATGGCTTTTGAATCGTTGTGCCTTAGGAGTGCCTCTGTGGGAGTGTAAAGCACCGTCCTCTGCCTCGTTAGAATATCTGTACCAAGAAGATGACCGTGAGAATAAAATGCCAAGTTTCTGCTTTGAGTTTAATGAAGTGAATGGTTGCTTCAGTCAGGTGGAATAAGTTGAACGTTATTCGTGAATTGTCCTGCTGAGGAAAAATTAGCAACAGAATTTGAAAAATCGGAAATTGTTCCCGAACTTTCTGTACCTCGACTGTGCCACTCGCACCATTTACGCGTGATGTGCCCTGGCTGTGTGGTGTGCCCTGGCTGTGTGGTGTGCCCTGGCTGTGTGGTGTGCCTCACCTGTGTGGTGTGCCCTGCCTGTGTGGTGTGGCTCACCTGTGCGGTGTGCCTCACCTGTGTAGTGACCAGTGCTGTGTTGCGTCCAGCGCTGGCGAAGCTTGTGGCCCCGTCACGAGCCTTGTTACCATGAGCCTAGTTGTGCCATAGTCGGAGTGTGCTCGGTAGGATTGTCTTTGTCGTGTTTTTTGGACCTCGAGCTAGGGATGAAATTATTGAGCTCCTCGGTGCATGCCAGTGTCAACACTCACTCATTACTGACTCGTGACAAAAGTGGCAACACTTGCTGTCTGAGTCTGTTGTGGGTCCCGTCAGGTTGGGAGGGCTTGTTTTTCTGTTGCCTTCTTTTGTCTTTTTGATGGCTTGGCTGCTCCTAATTCGTCTATTGAGTATATTTCTAATTTATCTATTTCTTACTTAAGTGCTGGAGATGACAACACTGCGTTTTGTGGCGATTGTAGAGGGCTGTGCCTCGAAGACGATACAATTTTTGCAATCTGCTGGTATATCCTGAAAAAAAATGTTGATAAAGTCTCATCACCGAGATATTTGTCGCAGGTAGTGGAGCCATCATTTATTTTGGCTAAAGTGGAGTAAGGCGGCGTCATGGCAACCGTTGATATCGCGTTAGCATTGGGACTCTTCTTTGGTGTTGTCAAACCAGACGGGACATCACTTCTACCGCAACTGGGGGGAGCAGGTCTTGACGACTCCTTACATAATGAAAATGTCGGCTGGCAGATATGTTTTGAAGCAGAGCTTTAGGTTGTGTTCGTATGTCCAATACCAGACCTGCATGTGACAATTCTAGCCACGTCACAAACGTTCACATGCAGTGCCCCGGTCTGCGTACATTCGTACGCAGACTTCTTCTCGGATTAGTTGTCCTGCCTGTAGAGTGAACACATCCATGTTCGATTGTAAACCATCAAGTGATATATTGAATGTTCGACCTCCGAAAGGATTGTCCATTCGTTTTATGAAAGTATTTTAAGTGAACTTGTGGACAGAAATGAGGGGGAGGAACCTAGATACCGTTATTAGATGTCACATGAAGTGAAATTGAAAAAGAATGCTTGAAATTATTTTAAGTGAAATTGAAAAAGAATGCTTGAAATTATTGTGTTGTTTAATTGTGGGCCGGGTATATTCAAATATTCTCCCATCATACCCTCGTATCTAGATTTGTGTAGGTGCATAAATCGTAAAAGTGTGCTGTATAGAAACTGGTTGCACTATTCCAAGCAATTCTATGTGAGTCGTACGATTTCTGGCCGTTTTGATGACGAGATCAAGTTAAGCGCCAGGGGCTGCGTAATCCAAACTAGTTACGGCGTCGCAGCGATCAGCTGGTAGCGCAAGTCCAGTCTAAGTAAACGCAGCTACGACGTATGCTGTTATCGAACAAGTCACGCTCGAGATTTTCACGCAAGTTTTCACGTA
>VOMN01134361.1:0-11155 GCA_014899125.1 Orchestia grillus | reverse complement strand
CCATAATTGGCAACAGTACTCGGCCAGGGGTAGGATCAGATTGGCATAACACAATAAATAAATTTCTATGTTTGTAAAATATCAATTAAGCAATAAATTAATATTCTGTGGTAGAATTAATCAGAATTTATTCATGCTAGGCTTACATGTTCACTGAATCATTCAAAAATGAAAAGATACTTGTAAATTTTATGTTCAGTTTTACATGACCCTGGGAACTTAGCGCTCCTCGTAGCGTCCTGTTCACCAAATCAGAACAAACTCAAGACCCTTGGTGCGGAGCACATATATTCTTTGCTAATGCAATTATATACCGAATTTAAATATCAAAAAGTGACTGGAATGGAGATGTTTTCCTAGGTTAGCTGAGCTTTTTACTCTTCGTGCCCCATCTTATTTCTTTTTCCGTTCAGAGGGTATTTATTAATATCACTATCCTAAGCTTCGTAGATCTTCATTTTTCAATAACATCAATATTGGTGCATGTCAAGTAAGAATTCGGCATGCTAAGTTTGCAAACCACTCACTAACCATACATAGGAAGGGGGCATGCTAAGTTTGCACACCACTCACTAACCATACATAGGAAGTGGACATGCTAAGTTTGCATACCACTCACTAACCATACGTAAGAAGTGGGCATGTTAAGTTTGCATACCACTCACTAACCATTCCTTCGCAAGGACAGAAAAGACCCGAGTGTTGAAATGGCTTTACGTAGCCCCAGAAATTCGTCGACAAGTATGGTCATGGGAAAGCTTTTTGCTCATACTGCTCTCGCTTCTTAACCCTGACTTATGTGCCACTAATGGCTCTGTTAGGCACGAGCAAAAAGTCTAACGGTTTAGGAACTGAAGCGTGCATGAGTCCACGATGTGCTACCTTCCGACGCAGAGAGGAGCTCCGCACAGCAATGAGTCGGGATGTCAAGGAAGGGTGCCATTTAGCAGGGGTGTTATGAAGTATGGGTGCTATTTAGTCGGGGTGTCATTTAGTATGGGTGCTATTTAGTAGGGAATTAGTCTGGTTGGCAGGTGCATAGCTCTCTATTTTTGCGGATAAAACTTGAGTGTTACTGACGTTAATGAAATCGTGGATCAAAAAATGCCAGCAGAGGGCGAAACGAAATGTTCATTTCTGAGGGGAAATCCAAACGAGGGCTCGAATAGACAATGCTGTGAAGAAGCGATGCAAAGCTTATGCTAAGATTGCGCTGCAACAACAAATGCTCAAAACTTCGAATGAAAATTCAAAATATCACAGCGACAATTGCGTTGAGCAATGGTTCCAATCACGAAGTCCCTCATTAGAATTCGAATTAGAGCTCACGACCTCCCACATTAGGCATCAACGATGTCTCGGATGTTCTATACTGCTTCACACATCCTTACACTATCTTGCTCTATTAAATTTCCTAGGTAATGATATTATTATTATTATTATTATTATTATTAAATTCGTCAGTTTAAAGCTCATTGTCCACATGAAAGGTGATACAAAAAGAGCGAAGAGTAGACTGGGCCATCTATTATGGACAGCAAGAAACGTGTAATCTACGCACAGGTATGCTTTCACACCGGATTCCATGCACATATAAACAACAATTTAAAAAGACAAAAAAAGAAGAGATTGCAAAGAAGCTATGAAAATTGAAAGAAGCAAAGTGGGCACGAAAGATGGAAGTCCCGAACGCCTATCTACAGCTGAGGTAACTCATGGTAATTATCAACAATGAATGAAAATGGAGTCATCAGTCAACAGCACAGCATTTTCATAGCGCTATTAAAAATTCGATAGATAGGAAAAGAGCACGTCATTGCCAGTGAGATAAGCATGACGAGAAATACCCGAGTGCACTTTGCAGTTCTACAGGACATATCAGAGCTTTTTGCATCCAATACTGGAACTTTTGAATTTTTTATTTTCCAAACTGATCTATATACATGTGAATATACATATGTATTTTATACGTATACATATATACACTAGGAATATGTATATATACATATATGTATGTGTATAAACATATCCTTTGCTGAGCAGCTGCCCGCTTGTGAACATAGATACACTGATAATTATAATTATACTGACAAACTGATCCGCTTTGTAAATCAATGTTAGACAAAAATGGCGGGCAAATATTTTTCAGTCGAATTTATGGATATTAAAATAAGGAGAAACATGAATGCAAAATATCTGTGCAGCGATAAGAACTTAAAATTAAAAACAACTCACATTTTATATTGAGTACGCATGAAAGTTATTCCCACCGGCAAAGTTGAGATCAGCTTACCTTGATGGGAACAGCAGAAATTTAGGCCTGGTGCCGGTCCTAAGTTGGAGTTGAACCTCGGCCCACTGCACGCCTTCGTGGCCGAGTGCGACACACCTCGGTCGACCAGCCTTGTATTTAGCGTCAAAAATGTTCGCGAAATTTGACTCAATTATTCGTTGAGGTAGAGCCTTGATTCTTTAACTTTGAAGAACTGGGAGTATAAACCAAAGTATTTATTCCTACACTCTCTATCTATACGAGGATCCTCCCGCAAGCAAAAGCGCCAGGAGAGTATGAGCGCAGGCTAGACGACATTTGTTGCGAACTAATTAGGAGACTCACTTTTTGCAGCAAGTGAGAGTAATTATCGCCAGCTTTTAACAATTCTTAGGTTTCTTGGCGGTCTTGACCAAGGCAACTCTTTTTTCCATTTTCCATTAGCTTGACGCGTCAGACTCAAGTTCCGCGCCAAATTGTGGCGGATGATTGTTGCTCACTATCATTTCTGTCCTCTATTTTTGTGCAGCCACACAGTAACAAAACATCAAACTCCTAGGACTTGTCTTCTCGGCTCTTCGCATTATTGCTGCATTCAATTTATTTTTCAAAACCTTCAAAATTTACAAACAAGCTTCAGTTTCCCTTTCAGTTACACTTTGCACGAAGCCAGGGATTCAAGAACACTAGTTACTCAACACGGCTTTGTGCAGAACACGTCTGTTTTCCTTAGAGGCCATCGGCGCAGCCTCTGCCTGGAAGCATCAGCCAGAAGCCAGCCAGCCTGTCACCGTCACAATGTTTGATCCCACAGCGAACGCGTCCGAGGGTTGCCCAAGTTTTGTTAGCGTATCTTGCGTATTTGCGCTGCAAGAGCGCTCCGACTGCTGGATTCTCCTAGGCTTTGTTTGCAGAAGCTGGAAGCTGTTTATCTTCGGTGGTAATAGTTTTCTTCTCCGGGTTTGATCCCGTGCCGGAATTTCGAGCAATCGGGTTAGCATTTCTCCGAACGCACCGCAGAAAGAGAACAAGATTATTTATGAGAGCTTCGGGCTGTTCCTTGAGATTTTTTACTCAGGGAGTTTCAAGAAAAGGATGGCCTTTACTGAATGGCTTTTGAAAATAAGGGAAGATAAAACTCATTCAAGCACCGAACTATTTGACCATGGTAATCATACTAAATTTAAAAACTATTCATTATGTGAATAATTTGCACTAAATTTTTAGGGCTCAGTGGTTAACATGCGTACCATGTTGGAGATAAAATAATCAAACCATTGCTCCTAGTTTTTTAAAAGGCTTATCTCTTTATTTTCCAATACATATTTCCCCAATGTATTGGGTTATTAGAACCTAACGACGCTTTTTCCAGTTCACTTTCTTGGAATCTTAACTTTATTGGCATTTGCTTTTCTAACAAGTCATATATATAATCCATCACCCTTCGTGTAGCATTCTGCCCGTTCCTGATAAGGTAATAGAATAAATTTCAATTATCTTTTAATTATATGTTATAGGGACAGCAGGTCATAAAATATATTTCTGAGCTGAGGGAAATTATGATGCACGTGTAACACATTTACGAGGGTCATTCGTTATTAATAGAAAATAAACAAACATGGATCTCATAAATATGCAAAGACACACGTTTATCAGCCGTAGGGCATTATGACACTCATGAATGTGCAATTGGATGACATGTCGTAGAAGTCTACCATATTTCAAATGAAAATTTATGTTACTAAACTCACTATCAATATCACTGATGAACTGAGAAGAAAAACAAACTTAAATAAAAATAAATATCATTTGAAAGCGTCGCTACCACGTGAATTTAACTAAACATAACTTACTGGTGTGCAAATTCGGCACGTCAACATGGCTTCATTAATACAAGGGAAGAATACATTCACCTTACTCAGAACTAGTTCACGAGTCTATTTAGCTGACATCTACTTAGTTGACTACACCATAAGCGCTAATTCCGCATGGACGCGCGCCTCAGTATGCACCTGTGTGGGAGAATAACGTCGAATGAAAGGTGAATCCTGACGTCACTCACAGCTGGGCATCTCGTCGTTGTTTTCTGAATTTCCTCCTACGTTTCAGTGATCTTAAAACTTTGAAATGAAATGCGAAGTCAGTTTATAAAGTACCTGGACTTACGTATATGTAGAACTCTATTTATGATACATTTTCAAAATTTTGAGCTCTTGCTTAGGATAAAGAGTACAGGTAGTACAGAAAACTTATGTATGTATGACAAAGTGTTCAAACAGAACAAAACAAAATTTTTGAGAGCCAGCAAATCAATTGGCACAAAAAATATATGGGACAAAAGTCTTTGGCTAAAACTGAAAACAAATCTTCGATATTTAGTGGCGTGACCCTAATTTGCAACAACAGATTGGAGACGAGTATTGTAACTGGCAACTAATTTTTGACATTCCGTTTGGGGTACCTTGTTCAGTTCTTGCATGCAGATAATCCTTAATTCAGCAAGGTCCTTCGAGCTCGTTTAGTACGCAGAAGTTTTAATTTTTCGCCGCCAATTTTCATTGCGATTGAGGGCAGACGATGGGCTATTCCAAGGGAAGACACGTATTTTCTTATTTGCGAACCCTTCTTTTGTTAATTTCACCGTAGGTTTTATGTTATTCAGAATTTTCTTGCTCTCGAAGCAGCTTCTGCCCAAGCATCTGCCTGTACAAGAAATTATTCATTTTTCCATAGTTCCCCTACACCATGGACTGTAAAACAGATCCATACCATGATGTTGCCTCTTCAATACTTGGCGGTTGGGATGATGTTGGGACCACAGGCAGTGCCTGTTTCCTCCAAAAAATGACGAGCGTCGCTTCGGCTAAAAAGTTGAATTAGGCTTTCATCGGGCAGTGCAAGTCGTTCCTAATACTCAATTCCTTAGTCAAGATGATGTTTGGCGAAGTTTAAATGGTTCTTCACGTGTTTTGCTGCAAAAAGAGGAGTTCAACGGGGAGTGAAGGCATGCTTCGGTGCCGTTTTCTAGCAACCGTTTTCCGGCTGACGTGAACTCCGCGTAACTCCAGTTTTTCCTGGAATTATGTACGGCTTCTCACGGGCTCATTCGTCACCTTAACCTGCATAGAGCATCGAGAGACGCCCGCGATCTTGTGAGGAACTCTGACTCTTGGTAGATTATAATTAGAGATTGCAGAAGTCTCTAGAAGCGTCCGAACTATTGTCATATCAGTTGAGTACAGGACCATAACACGCTCAGCAATTTGCCTCTCTGATAATTTATAATCCATCGCTACGAAGTCCAACGATTTGCTTCCGAACAGCTTCGCGTATTTCTTTGACTTACGGCACTGTATTCACTGAGTATCCATCTTCAATAAAATCTGGAGAGGTAACGACTGTGTCGATTGTAATTTGTTTACATTACATGTGTTTCTGGAAATATTTGAAAGCCTAATAAAAAGTGTTTTAACTAAGCTGCTCAAATTAAGCAATAAAATAACAATGATTTAGCATGATATCAACTTGGCCAAGTACTTTTGTCTCATACAATTTTTTTTTGCAATGATTTTCTTGTTATCCACGAATTTTGTTCTGATATGTTTAAATATTCTGGTAAATATATGTTCTGTGAACTACTCGCACTATTTTCCCACGGACGAGCTCACAATTTTCAATATGTATAAAAAATTGAGTTGAGCAAATACTTAGTTTCAGGCACTTCAGAATTCCCATTGCGACACTGCTCGGTTTCAGAGCAGCGCGAGTCGCTTTAGAAAAACTTCAGCCGCGAGAGCATAAGGCTCGTGCTACTGAATATTGCTGTCTCAAATCCCCCACCATTAGCAAAAGCGGTCGCCTCCCGCATAAGCGCTAGATTGTTTTTAGCAAGCACCCGCTCTACAGTCACCTCCCGCATAAAGCGCTAGATTGTTTTTAGCGAGCACCCACTCTAAGTCACCTCCCGCATAAAGCGCTAGATTGTTTTTAGCGAGCACCCGCTCTTCAGTCGCCTCCCACATTAGCGCTAGATTGTTTTTATCGAGCACCCGCTGTACAGTTGCCTCCTGCATAAAGCACAAGATTGTTTTTAGCGTGCACCCGCTCTATAGCCGCCTCCTGCATAGAGGCATCAACAGAACAAGCATCAAATAGCATGGGATGTGTTCGTGTCATAAGAAGATAAAAAAACGAGTTATAGGTACCAAACAGAGCGTGTTATAGGAAGCAAATAGAGCGTGTTACAGGAAGTAAATAGAGCGTGTTATACGAAGCAAATAAAGCGTGTTATAGAAAGCAAATAGAGTGTGTTATAGGGAGCAAATAAGAAGATATAGCGATTTTTTGCATAAACCGATCTAGCGCCTTATGATAAGGATGGCTGTGCAAAGACTCTGGAATGGTAAATTTGAGATATTTTTTCAAAAGCCATTTCACTAAAAATATTCTGTGTTGTGATGCCCGTGAAAAATTGTATGTTTCAGCTTCTAATATCTGTTATTATAGAAATAGCGAAGAAACTCTCTCGTTGCCGGAGTTCATTACGGAAACGGTGTGCTATAGTCTACCGTTCGGGACAAATAGTTGTATTTTAACTAGAAAGTTAAAATTTGTGTTTTTTGAGAGAATGCAGAGCCATTAAGCTGAATTTGCCCAGTATTTGTAATATTTTTCCAAAAATGCTTGAGTTATTATAAAAGTTTTAGAATATTCCTCTTTTGATATCAGTTAAGAACATGAGTGAGTGGAAATTCATCAATTTAGTTATTTCTGTTATCACGAGTGCATCGTTCATTCCTTTCCACGAGAATACTGTAGTTTCTGTCCTGGGATATATCAAAGAAATAAAGAAATATGCTATAAAATAATGCCCAGTGGAATAATCCAGACTCAAACCGACTCTCCGGACGAGCCAAAATTTTCCCACAGCAATTTTGACTTAAATTTCTCTTGTCGGCGATCAAAGAAGCTCGCCTGAAGTCTCCTTGACTTGCAAACGACTCATCTCGCACAAGACCACAGCGCACCGATGGCAGGCAGTTCGGAGGTCATTAATCGTTTCAAGTTTTTCTGAGCGAGTTACAAACTCAGTAACGACTCGTATTCTTCGGATGTTGGGGAAACAATTGTTGATCTCTTACGCAGTACCACGTCAATGATCTAAAACTGAGTTTTTTATTGAAGAATTGATCAGGCAATTGTTTTTGTATCAACTTTTCCTTAAAAATTGATGAATGAAATTTTGTTCATTGTGTAAATTTAGTATTAGTGGAGTCTTTTCCAATGATGTTTCTTCTTCAGAAAATGTTCGCCTACAAGTTTATATTTCATAAAATGCCATGAACCCCAAATCGATACCATTATCAATTTCATATCTCCGTAAAAATCATTCAACATTTCAGTGTATTACGATGTGCCGATATTTTCATGAAAAATCGGGCGAATGCACGAAGAAGAAGAAGCTCTCAGATGAGGAGTACTTGTACTTTGCACTGATTTTATGTGAATTCGAAATGTAGAATTCAATGGGTGAGGAATTCGCTTGTGTGGGTGGTAATCAACAGACACGCAAACTCGTGCTCTGCTCGTCAAAACAACGATCAATACAACATGACGGAACACCTTGAAGAGAAGCATGGCATGCCGTCCCTGCACGGCGGACTCGGAAGCCCCGCTATAAAATAATTCAAGAAACATCGAGAGAGAACGCCAGAGACAGATGAAGCCAGGATCGAACTAGGTAACAAGTTCCATAATTTGTTAGATAAGTTACGAATTAATTACTCCTCTAGTTTACTGGATAGATTACCTAGCTACGATGCCCATGGCGATGAAAATTATCTTTCGAAACTTCGTCGTTCACCAAGCTTGGTGAAATTACGCTCGTCTAGTGATGGGAGGAAAAGTGTATTCTTTTAAAATCAAGTGAAACTTACTTTAAATATTTTTTTAGAGTTTGTGAATTACGGGCGAAATCTCCCATTTGTTGATTCCACATAGAAAGAAGGACCTACATTCATCACGAGTGTTAGACAACCTACTCATGCGCCAACGTTCATTTTTAAACACGACTTAACGTCATGACAGAATAATTCTCAGAATGATTGAAAAACAATGATTGATTGTGAATTTTAGGATGACTGAATGTTTTGTTTGAAAAACTTACGCAATCGAAAGGTTCTATATCATAATCGTGTATTAAAATAGAACTCAATATTCTAACAGGCTATACTAATGTTAAAATATCTCAAAGAGCGATTATAACTGGCCATAACTACATTAAAAAACTATTCGCGGACAAATATACATTAAAATACATTTCGCTGGCAAAAATGACATTTATGGACAATGTAATGCGCAGTTCCATACAAATTCATTTGCATGCAATTTTGACTGAAGCCAGAATTACGGGAAACCCCCAAAAGAACTCGCTAAGCACTACGCACGTAATCCATTTCAGAAGAATTTTAGCTTCACCACCCCGTAGAACATAGATAACCATTGAAAGGCTCCCGTCTGGGAGTCCCATTAAAAGCCAACCGCGCTAAAGGAGCGACGGTGGAATCATGTTAGCGGGACTCAGAAGAAGCTCAGAGCACAATTCTGGGCAGCAACGCGCGGCGTGTTAAGCAGGAGGCTATTAACGCTTCCGCTAAACTGGATTGCGTCGCGATCCCATTAGGCCCGGCCTGTAGATCTTCACGGAAAGATCACGCACACGTGGCCGCTGCAAGTTGTCGTCACGGGCCTGTTGATAGGTGATAAATCTATGAATTCGAACCAGATCATAAAAATTGCATGAATTTTTATCATCCTAGGCTTTCGTTGAAAAACCGACTTGAGTGTTACATTATTTTATTTAATCCCATCACTTGATGCACGTAAATGGTGCTTCGAAGGAGCTACGTAAATCATTTCATGTTTGAAATTTTTAATCCATTACAACCTTTGAAATGATATTGTTTGTTCCGAAGACTTAATTTTTGTTTCGAAGCGAGTTTAGTTTTTTAGTTCGTAGAATGAATTACAGATCGATATTTTGCTCCGATGAGACCATTAAAAACTGAAGTGCCACATCAACAACTACAGGGAGATTGCCCATATTGTCAGCATCTCCAAACATTTGGAATTGGTGTGAAACTTTCATTTCTAAATAAATTGATACGCTTTCCTGTTTTAGACTCGCATTTTATCTAAAGTCAGAATTTTTTCTAAGAGCTATACTCCCTGCATAGTTCTCAGAGTGCATGGAGTGCTATGCTTTCTTCTTTAGACTAAAACTATCGCTGATAATGCTTTATGATGTATCGACACAGTTGAATGGTTGTATAAGTAGTCAACAAATCCGTTTGAATTCAAAGCCACTCAAGCGTCAACTTCCAAGTATTCCAGTGAATTTTTATTGAACAAAGCCATGATCGACGGATATCGCAGACGGTGATGCAAAGGAAATAAAGGAAATACTCATCTGCTGACTAATCTTTGCTCATCGATTTACTGCTACTCATCGCTCTTGGTCCCCTCATCAAACATTGTATACCAGCATGATTGATTATAATAAATTGTTTCTTCGAAATAATAACGTAAGCATCGTTTTTTTCATCTCTTTTTATTGGTAATTCTCACACTGTGGAAGTATAGGCATGTCACCTGGCGTATGTTATTTGACTGCATTTATGCTTCTTTGGCAAACTAATTAAATAACACATTTGTCGCAGATAATTTCGTGAGCGTCGAAATTTACAATTGATCTTATGTCAATCGGGAAATTAACTTCAGGAAAAATTCGAGTGAAAACTTCAAACATATAACTATAGTATAAATATTTCAAGAACAAATATGCTCATAACAGCTGAAGTCATCTACAGAGATGGAGGCAATCCGAAAAACTTGAACAACGTGCATTTCACAGCAGAAAGCAAAATTTTGCGAAGACAAACAACGATATCATGAAAGTACACGAAAATTTCATGTAGAAATTTTCTTGAAAACTCTTCGTATTTCTGTGCATTACCAAATCTGTAATAACGAAATTTTCGGAGGCAAAGCTTGACTTGATGATAATGTGTGAAACTTCCACGAGAGCAGAAAACAGTTCCAAAGCACGACACAGTCGTGGCTTCGATGATAAATCAAAATGAGTCCCTATTGAAGTGCAATCGTATTTCAATTTGCACCTCTTTTTTCTAGAAGAAAGCGAGGTTAAGCAACATTATAATGTTCTATTATTCAGGCTAATCTTTGTTTTACAATGTGAGTTGATTTTGGCATTAAGTGGTGTGCAGGACTGCATAGCTCAACTCTTTGTACATCAGAGAACAGGAAGACCATAAATTACATCGGTTTAGAGGGTCAAAAAGCTAACGAGGACTTACTGATCACTGTTCTGGTCTGAAATATTTCAAAAATACTGTAGCATCGAAAAGGAGCTCATGTCACTTACACTGCATAGAAAATCAATGGTCGCTTAAATAATAATAATAAACACAAAAATACAGCTTACGTCCCGCCGCATTCGTTCTGGAAAGTAACCGAAAATAGCATTGAATCAGCAGATGACAGGATTTTCTAACACCGAAAGCGTACTGTAGTGTCTGACCTATAGATTATGACCAGTCTGGTGTGCACGCACAACGCTATATCTGGTGTGCACGCACGGCACTATACCTGCTGTGTACACACGGCACTATACCTGCTGTGTACGAACGGCATTATACCTGGTGTGCACGCACGGCACTATACCTGGGGTGCACGCACGGCACTATACCTGGAGTGCACGCACGGCACTATACCTGGGGTGCACGCACGGCACTATACCTGGGGTACACGCACGTCACTATACCTGGGGTGCACGCACGGCACTATACCTGGGGTGCACGCAGG
>VOMN01134360.1:0-21003 GCA_014899125.1 Orchestia grillus | reverse complement strand
TTGGAGAAATTTCAGGCGTTCCCAGTAGTCCAGCCCATGGGCCTCCCGAATCTTCGCCGTGATAACATTTTTTTCAGCTTGAAAGTGTATCGGTATTTTCAGTTCATTTTGAAATTTACAACGGTTTGAAATTTAAAAATAAAATCTATATCAGCACAACTTGCTTATTTTCTTTTATATATTAAAAATTATACCTTATAATAAATACGGCATTGATATTGAGGGCCAAGATATGAGATGTGTATGGTTAAAGATATAAAGACTTCAATTTTTGTCCCTTAGCTTTGGTCGCTACATTAGGTAGTAAACTACTAAAGAGAGCATTTCAATCATTAAGTACGTGCAAGATTACCGATGATAAAATGAATGTACCATGGTAAAATTGTATTCGTGAAGCGGCCAATACTTTCCAGACATCTCAATACGTCAGTGCTTATGAAGCTTACATAATTTATAATTACCCTCTACCCATATGTGTATTATCACTCCAACCAAATACTATCTAGGATTACGTGCAGGTTTTTAGCTGAAAGGAGCCTTCCCATATTTCAGAAAAGTTTAAAGTAGAATTCTTCTGAATTCAACGTTGAAACATATACCTGTATGGATAACAGAATCTAAATGATTGGGTTTCGATTTTTATTCTTTTCGCCGGTAATATTTTACAGATTTATCTCCAAAAAAATTGGCCCTCTTTACGTAAAGGATGATTTGTTTTTCAGGGACGATGGCTGATTGCAGAACGAGACAGCGATCTCAGCCCGAGCTTTCCAGTAACCGTTCCTGAGGTCATAACTGCCGCCAAATCTACAAATATACTGACCAGTCCTCCTCCCTCCACGACCAGACTTGCGTTGCTCAACTACGACAAGGCATCGTCAGTGCGGCCTACATCTAATAAAATTCCTGCTTTTGGGCCTGGGCTGAGCCTAGAAGCCTCAGAAGCATTTTCACGACCGAACGACGAGAATTTCGGACTAACTTCCTTTGCACCGAGGCTAAGCCAAGGTGTCAAATCATCGACATTCTCAATAGACGATGATGGCGCTATCATTAATCCTGCGATGAACGATGATGACACTTCCAGAGCTCCGTCGCTGTACTTTGATGAAACAACGACTCTGTCTCCTTTGACGTACGAAGACTCGGTCCCTCAGACAGATATAAATAATGAAGTCACTACCTCAGCTCCGGTGTATTCTTTCTGGGACTACGTAGTATCAACAGATGTCTTCTCTTCAAATAGTGATGATTCCACTGTAGTCCCTCGTTATAACGCCGAAAATTATAAAGTGGTCCCCGAATATGACACCGGTAGTTCGAAAACTGAGTTAGATTATGTCCATGAAGACTCTCTTGTAGACCCTATGGATTTAACAATACAACCCGCGGCAACATTGGCTGACTTGACCGAATCTCCGGACTTAAAATACGACGATGCTGCCTACAAGGACGATGCTTCGAATTCACAGTTCGTTTATGATGAAACCGAAGGGTCGGCAGTGAAATATGACATCAATTACGATAAGTCCCCTAGTCTGTTCTCCAACTCTGACGGCACTTCACCGCGGGCAAAGCTAAGCGCGGTTGACACTTCCTCGGTGGTGCCTGACTTTGAGAGTCTATCAGTTTCTCGCCTTATGAATAATGAATATAAAGCCACCGCTCGGCCTCTAAGCCATAGCATCAATTTACCGCCGCCTGGCTGGAGTCCTAACGTTTTGTCGAGCGCTCTACCCGCCGTGTCGCAACTCTACGCGTCGTCTGAAGGTTACAGGAAAAACTATAACGACTCAGTTAACACCAACAACCTGTTGGTGAGAGCAACGAAAGATTACGATACGGTTAAAAAGAGGTCTCACACAGAAAAATACGGGATTAGTTCACAGTTATTGTACGTTACCGGAAAAGACGATGGTATTGGCTGCAGATTGTACGGAGGCATTTTATCTCTTCTGAACTTAGTGGGAGTATGGATCGTCGTGGGAATTCATTGTGACAAATACTGTGCCATAGCATCTCCTCTGAGATACAACCAAATAGTTACGAGGAAAAGGATAGCAGTGTTTTCATTGTTTGTGTGGACATTTTCCTTCTCAGTGTCAATTACTTTGATGGCAGTAGCTCCCAGCTTCAGGTACCTAGGAGGAGTGTGTCTGCCTGTTTTTGACAACGCAGGACGATTAATTTACACGTCATGTCTCCTCGTGGTGTTTATTTTGTCTCCCGCCGCCATATTTTTGTTAGTAAATGGCAAAATCCTCTTCATAGCGCGGCAGCATCAGCACCGAATTTTCTCTGCCATTTTTGAGGTTATGATGTCAGCGCAGGCGACGGTCACGCAACAGAGAAATCCCTTCGATATGCCCAAAATGAAGCAAAAATCAGCTTGGGCCATTTGTGAGCAGCTGATAGGCTTTGCGATGTGTTACTGTCCCATTGTGCTTTTCCTGTTCCTTGAATGTGCCGTTCATTATCCTATAAATAATTTCCTAGCCGTCGTCATGGTGGGGTCCGTGTTGCTTGCACCCGTAGTCAATAGCTTCTTGTATGGTATAAAAAGTGTTACTATAAGAAAAATTCTCAAGAACTACTTGAGGAAAAAAATTTCCCGATCTGCCATGAAATGTGAAATCCAAGCCAGGATTCCATCGGCCCAAACCTCGAGAAGGCCTTCCATATCTTCGACTCTAGGGTTCCCTGCCATCCACAGGTCGCTACAGAGACGGATGTCTGACTACCTCAGTCCGGACCACGTGCCAGAATCTGACCCCCGTGAACTGGTGCGCAGGTCGTCAGAAATGTCGTGGCATCCTCTCGAAGAAGGCACCCCGACCAGCTCCCGACTAAGACAGCCGATGGATTTAGATTTTTCGAGTGATTGGAATCCTTCTCAAGTTACAAGTGCTTCCCAGTACCTCGCAGTACCTTCATATGAAGTCGCTCGGTGTCAAACAAACAACCTGCGATCTTCTTCTTCCACAGAATCTATCGGAACTTTCAGTATGAAAGAACCAGCCACGGAGGATGAATTTATCGTTACGTCTGCCGAGATTTCTCCAGCGTTTCAAAACAAAGTTTTGGCCAATAATGAAGCTTCAGAAACTGTCCGTCCACTAGCATATCCTTTCCCCGAAGATGGCTCCTTGTGTTCGAATGGCAATATCAAGAATACAATTTCGGTCTCAATGCCATTGTACCGAAAAGAATCTTCGACGCTATCTTCCGTGTTATCAGAAGACCCCCAGTCAGCAACCTCCGCTACTCCCCTGCTGTGTAAAGCGTACATGACTCCTTGGCCTAAGACGGAAACCTCTCAGTCAACTTCTCCCTATATTCTGAGGACACTCGAGTCGCTCGTGTCAGTAGGAATTTCCCAGTCACGCTTAATGAAATCGACGTCTTTTTGGAGAGGCTTCAGTTTCGATAAGGATTCTAGTGGCAACCTGAACAACAACAGCTTAGATTCTCTTGATCATGGGCGAGGTATCGAATTAAATGAGAAGTATAAATGCTTCGAAATTATGATTGGTGACAGTGTAGCATCATTCCCCGAAGAAGAAACCGAATTAACAGAAACAGATTCTCCAAGCGTCATAGCTTAGCATGTCATGCCAATCTTCACTAGGAAATAATATTCATTACTTAGAGTCGTGAGCTGACATGCCCCAATGTCCTTACATGATGTCGTACTACTTCGATCAAAGGTCGAAACGTAAATATTCATTTCAATATTGGTTGTTAATGTCACAGTTTTGTTAGATCGTTTTTATCTGCATTTTCTCAAGTTTTCTTTAAATTTATTGTCCAATCAATTGATATTAACTAAAAAACATAGAGAACTTTGTAACTTAAAACCTAAACTAAAACTAAAAAATAACGTAAAGAAATCAAAATGAACGAAAAAAAAAAAATTACCAATTTATATTCATGGACATACTTTTTGAGGTATTGGGGCGTCAGCTTCCAACAATAATGGCTGTCTATATTTTAACCTAGAATCTATTTTCAGTAGTTGATTTTCACCAAGAGCAAAGAAATAAGAATGGTGAACACCGCTGAAATTATTTGAGATTCATTTAAGGAGTGCACGGCGATGGAAGCGTCGGGACGCAAAAAAAGTTCTAATGGTCACGCTATTTTTGTGAGTATATTTACTTTTAATTCTTGAACATTGTTTGCAAGTTTAAAAGTTGACGTTTACCAGTGATAAAGCTGTTGTATGAAAGATTAATGTTTCACTCTTTGAAAATTATTTATGAAGCCGTAATGAAGATAAAGGATGTATTGAATTGAATTAGTCTTCTAGTTTTTTCAGAGATTCAAAAATATTTCGGAAATCATAAGCAAATACTTTTGAGATTATAGCATTTTGTTACACCGGAAATCACTATCGTAACATGACTATAAAATGATATATTGGCGTCATGGCTATGAAATGAAATGTGCTTTGATGAATCACGATATTTTTTGAAAAATTGGTTCAAATTATTGGAATGAAATCTTTACAATTGCTATATAAATTTATTTAAAGCTGACAATTTATATTGTTATTCATTGTTATCCATTGTTATACACTTGTATGTAGCTATGATTCAAAAATAACTGAATCCATAAATATATATATATGTAAAATTTAAAATTTAATGTCGAAGTACAATCGCGCTGCACGTAGAGCGCTACATCGGTTCCAGGAGACAACTGCCCTACAGTCGTCCACCGCGTAGAGCGATGTTAACTTTAGCGAGCACCATATAACACGAAAAATATTTTTGTTATAAAAACCAAATAGAACGCATTATAAGAATTAAATAGAGCGTTTTATAAAAACCAAATAGAGTGAGTTATAAGGATCAAAGAAAGCGTTTTATACGTAGTAAATAGAGCGTGTTATAAGAACCAAATAAGCTAGCACAGCTGTTCGATACTAGCCGCTCTATGAGGGTGGACAACCTAGCGCTCTATGCGGGGACGGCTGTATTAAATTTGTTATAGCTTGTATTTAAATGTTTAATGCAATCAAGTAGAAAAAACAACTGGAGGAATGCCAAAGAAGAGCACGTGCTTATTTTTATAGCGTGATTGCTGCATGCAATGAAATTTTGGTGGCACGGCGCTCCGGTGGTAATTATGATGCGGAGTCATCATTGCTGCGTGAAGTCTGATGTTGGAGGCACGGCGCTCCAAAAGGTAATCAGTCACAGTCAACAATTAGGAATTTCTAATAGGTCACCTATTCTCTTCTCCATCTCCATCAGTAAAGATCCGTGATTATCATAATCTCAAAATTCTAAGAGAAACTGCTCATTTTCTAGCTCCCTGTAAGCAAATGAAAAGGAACAAGATTCAAATTTCAGGATCTCTTAACGTACAGTATACAGGGTCAGGCAAAATGATCCAACACATTTGTAGGTTAAATTAAATTCAAATAAAGTAAAGAAACAAAAATTTTTTTTTTATTTTCGAAAACTACGTATAATGCCATTTTTTCATATAATGCCATTTTGTTTTGTTTCTTCATAATACCATTGCTTTTCGTTTCTTTCCCAGTCGCTGCCATGAATTGGACTGGCGAGCATCGCGCTGTCTTTGTGGAAACGTTTATCAAAACAAACAAATTTGTAACTGCAACACAAAAAGCGTTCCGTTTGCACTCCAATGCATAATGAAACAAAATATACTTTTCGAAAATAAAAACCCTTTTTTATTTCTTTACTTCATTTGCATTTAATTAAACCTACAAATGTGGCGGATCATTTTGCCAGACCCTGTATGTCCATGAACCTAACCCAAATGCACACCAGAACACGCGTATCGCTCCGACCTATTAACGTAGTTCTGTGCGTGCTGGTCTGTGAGTGTGCGTGAGTGTAGGTTCGACTTAGCCTGTGTTTATGGATGTAAGAATATTAGGTTTTAGGCACCAGAGACCCATGTACGATCCTGTGCTTTCAGCTTCCCTACATTTTTCGGCTTTAATTTGATCTTATTTCAGTCCTGAATGAAGAGTATTCCTATCCCAAACCTTCTGCAGTAAAAATGTTGCCTATTACGAGCACATTTGTCCATTTTTTTAAATGTTTCTAATTACGAGCACATTTGTCCATTTATTTTAAATGTTCGAAAATACGAGCATTTTTTCCCATTTTTAAAAATATTTCCAATTACGAGCACATTTTTTTCAGTTCTGTTATCTTATCCCACAAAATCCACTAATCAGCACCAGTGCATCCAATCGGTAAAGAGATCAAAGTTCAACTTCGCTGGTATTTGGAAACTACATATATCCAGAGTTCAACCTCACGTAGAGTTGATGATTGCTCCTCGCCCACAATTTGCAGTTGACTTTGCACGTCTTCACCGGGCACAAAATCTACGCAGTGTTGCCATTCAGGGCCCGTCAACAAATTTATCACTCACGGCTTCAAAATCTACCCCGCATAACTTGATGAAGCGTTAATCTGTCAACCTGTCAACTGTCACTGTCAACATTTGTGGACCGTGTGAATGCAACAACCACGGCGTCCACAAATGTTGACAGCGACCGTTGACAGGTTACTCCTAATCTCGTAAGCTACGAGCTTTAAGTACTATTCTTACTATTAGTACTATTCTTACCTGTAATGATCAGATGGAAAATGTTAAAATTAGACCTTATTCTCGCCTCATTCTACTACAGCGTCGTAACAAATATATCCAGGGGCCGAAAATCAATCTTCAAATTTGAACTGATTGATTTGAATTGAGTTGAAAACTAATGGTTAAATTAAAATTGACACGGATCAGCGCGAAGAACTTCATGTAGTAAAGAAAATTTTCCTTTTGTTTTTATGTCAATTTTTCAAATATCTAAAAATGTGCTTGCAAAATTCATTAAATTTATGCCCATATACTAGACTTCCCTGTACCCTATGACATAGGGTAGACGAGTATAATATAGAATTATAGCTTCATGAGGAGTGAAAAGTATATTCTCATTTGTGTTTATTTACTGAACTAAGTTCTTGTTTTAAAAATAAATAATGATGTAATTTGTCAAGCGTCGATGTTCCTGACACTACCAGTATGAAATTTATGCAAGAAATTCAGTGTTGAAATAATAAATATACTGTTTCTTAACATTCTTAAAATCTATTAAATTGTATTTTCATGTCTATAGTGTAGGTATTCTTTTCGTTAAAATGACCTTAGCATATTTTGATCATCATCATTTTATGCTTTAAAGGTCATAGGCTCACGTTTGACTCAGAATTTTGTGAGCTATGTTTCAACAGTTAAGCTATGATACTCACGTGTTACAAAATCATCTGATTTAAAACCATGCTCCTAATTTATTAAGACATCAATGTACAATTGAAAGTAAGGTTGACCACAAATGTTCAAAACCCTTTATTACGTATGAAAATATTATTAGGCTTTAGCTCTGATAAATTGTACCATATTTTTCTTGATCATAGAATCTTGAATAAACTATTTCAAATATAGAACTGAACAATTACAGGTCTATTTTTTCAGTTATTATAAAGTGTTCATATCCCCTTTGTAATAAAACACGAACTTTTTTTCAATATTTCACTAAGCAAGTGTTTCCGAACTGGTGTCAATTTTATGTATGTTAGTTCTCTCCAAATCTTAAAATTTAGTGAAAATGGTCAGTGAAAGCAAATTTCGCAGGAGTGTAAAGGTGTTTGTTACTTTATGACGTTATAGCATATTTTTCTATGAATATATATGGCAAATTTATTTCCGTTTCGTGAAGGCTGCAGTGCTCAGTCGAGTGAAGTGACTTGAACTTTGGCATTTAAATTGCATCATTTAGTCCTGAATTTTAGATCAAACGGATACTTATGTAAAATATGACTTCCATGCAGAAAACCGATTATCTTCAATCGCTAAAGATGTTCGGTACCATCCGTGGATTTAATTTCATTGAAATGCAAGAAAAGGACGAAAGCCATAAGAGAATTGTTCCCAGCACGTGCTCTGCAATCATGCAAGAAAAGGACGAAAGCCATAGGAGAATTGTTCCCAGCACGTGCTCTGCAATTCACGTCTCCGGACGCTAAGCCTCGGCGCAGGCCAAAGCTTTTTGGTCAAGAGTCGGGGAGAAATGTCATCGAATTATTGAATTGAAACGTACGAAATGCAGTCTTCTTCACATAGAATGCTAGCTCGGTTCCAGCAATAAATTGTTCGACAGTCGTCCCCGCATAAAGCGTTAGATCGGTTCCAGCAAACAACCGCTCTACATTGGTCCTCCGCATAAAGCGTTAGATCGGTTCCAGCAAACGACCACTCTACAGTGGTCTCCCTCATAAAACGGCATCGACTAAGGAATACGATAAATAACATGAATAACATTGTGTATTGTGAGTAAAAAGAACATGTTAGAAAAGTGAACGAGAAGATAGAGCGGCCATTTACTGGAAACGATTTAGCACTTTAGGGAGGGAACGCCTGTATATGCTACAAGCAGCATTCAACTTTTCATCTTCACTTTTCTGTTTTTTTTGCCTATCATTCTTCCGAGTGAATTTACCATGCATAGTTTATTTTGTGGCGTGACCCTAACCAATCGTATTCATATTTTTGAAACATGAATGGCTGTGCTCAATTTTATTTCATCAGATCCATTCACGTGAATAACGGACTCGAAGCGATAAACAAACAACAAATTTATCAGTGCAATCTTCTACGGTGGATGTTTTCTGTAACATGAATACGAGTGAAATTTAGTTCTACTTGAAACTTGGTTACGGAGCCGCAATATCTGGCAGGGACGCTGGAGTGGGAGCCTCTTGCTAGAATAATTTCAGAAGGATCCTTAATGTTTTCCTCGTATATCACTTAAAATAACCAGTTATTACATATCAAAGAGAGTAACTGAATATACTTCACATACATAAAATAGATCGAGATGAAATATTTTTGGTTAATGCACTTACATATGTAGCTATTCATGGACCGGTAAGTTTCCATTTTGAGAAGTTATCGTCTTAAAATGTGACATTTTGTCTTATGAAAAAAGTAGTCATTTACCTGACCGAGTAGCTATAGCCAAAAGTTTATTCCGAAACAAAGGTAACCTTGCCATCTATTCAGAGCTCTTTGTGCTCCCCCCGTATGCAGTGACCCCATAAGGCGACAGACTGCGTGTTTGGAAACAGCTCGTGCACCACGTCCTGGGCCACACTGGTGTGCCGCTTTTTCTCTGGTCACTTCGTATCCAATCTTTTTTTCTCATAGAAGAGAAACACAATTAATGAAATCATCATTGCTATGAATGAAGTTGACATAGTTTCAAAGAATTATTACAAAATTCTAAGTGAGAGTAACGAATATTAAACTTATTAACCACTCATCAAATGAATTCATCTGTGAGATGCTTTGAATTTGTTTTATAGAGAAAATGTTATCCTTAAGTTTGCGAATACATGTTCTAGTGGTAGCACTGCACATCGTGTATAGTTTTAGAAAACAAGGCACGAAACTACGAATAGTTCAAAAATAATTAATAATGTACTCTGGTAAATTTTGTGAGAGGGTGAGCTATAACATACCACTTAGTAAGATTTTGTTGATTTTTAGGACGTTGACAACTGATGGCTTCTTTTGACACGTCAACTGAGACAAGAATATGGTACCATGTCACGCATACCCATTCAAATTTCGGTCTCAAAATTTGCACATTCTTCTTTTTCAAATTCATGTATTCAAAAGAAAGCCTTACGGCAGGAGAAATCGGTGTCACATGCAGTTTGTAAACACATAAATTAATGGTCATTTTTCATTCGGTATCATAAGCAGTCACTAAATCAGTATCACGAACGTTTTACAAAGTGGTATCAGAAGCATTTGAACAAAAAATGTCAATTTTTCATTGAAAGGAAAAGAATGATTGTCGAGATTCCGCGACTGCGGTCTTCGAATTGAAATTTTTCCTGTACGCCTTTTCCTTCAGTGTCAATCCCCTGCCTCAAGCCTGCTTACTTCCCCCTTAGTAGTCCTTGACTGTGCGTAGTCATCTAGAAACATACGCGCCTAAACGGATTTTAAGTCTTCAAGTGCAGAGAAATATAATTACTGTTCCATACTGGTCATTTCGAGCCAGTAAACTTTGTGAACCGCGTGCCCAGGCTGCCGAAAATTCGAGAACCCTGCCCGCGGAACGTCCCAATCCTTCACTCGTCGGACACTTTAAAAGCTGTGAGGAAAGGCCGCTTTCAGTTCGTGCTGAAATTTTATAGTAAATGTAGCGAGCTGCTAAATTAAAAAAAATAAATTGGAACGGAATATATTTTTCTACAAAAAAAAGACCCGGTGGACGCTGAAAAAGCTCGGACACTTCTCGAGAGCTTTAATGCTGATTATGATTTATTTTCATCATTCTGTGACAGATATTTTTTATTTTTTAGAATTCCTGTTTTCTCTATAGCTAGTCATTATATTTTGAACACCCTCTTCAGGGTTGAGAGAGTGCGTGGAGTGCAGCTCGATGTAACTCCCCGAACCCGTCAGGCCTGGTCACGTTAGCGAGGGTCGTCACATTCGCATTTCGGGAAAGCCCACCAGGACTATCTCTGATGCACATCTACTCAATGGATTTTCTAAACAGAACTGCCGTGAAAGCTTATCATACAGATACGAGATACGTATATCTGAATACGCAAATTCAACAGTTTCGCGATGGTGTTTCGTTGTGAAAGAATGATTTCAGTTTACAGGTAAATGGCGTGAACAAGAATGTTTGTCAGGTAGAGCAGACCATGTCAGAGTGTCGTCAGGTTGTTGGTGAGGTTTAGAGCTTTGCAGTGTGCGACATGGTTAATGTAGCTGGCGAAACACTGTCAATATTGTGATAAATAGAGTAGCGAAAGAGTCAATATATTCGATAAATGGAGTAAAAGATTTTGCGACAATGATGTTTTACTTCAACCTTTACTTTCATGATTCATTTCCTTTTCGAGTTCTGGTCATCAAAATTTGGCAAATGATGATAAAGTTCCTGTAGAAATGAAAAAGGTAGGGGACCATTTTCGTTAGTGCTAATCAGTGAGTCTGCTTTTCTAGTCAGGATAAAACAAAAACAAGGAGTAAAAACTTTCTTCAATTAGCCTAACTCAATCTGACTTGTTTCGATCAGAGCCAAAGAGTTCGAGAGTAGTTTTCTATCCAGAAGAAAATCTACGGACAACGTTTCAATAGTGGCTCAAACTCGCTTCTGAAAATTTTGCTTCACTCCGTATTTCTCAAAAAGTTTTGTCGTATGAAAATGACGCGTTTGCGTTCAAAAAATCGAACCCTTACCGTTTCTAGAAAAAACAGTTAAAATCAATTTTTTCAATTACGAATGCCCAAAATATATTGGGGAAGATTGTTGGTTCAGGTGGCCATTCATGTCTTGCTATAAGAAACTCCAGGCGGAACTGTTCAGTTTTGTTTCATGAGAAACACCTATTTTGTTACATTCGCGAGAAAATATATTGGAAGCCTATACTAGAACATGCCTTCGCCAGTAATGGGCTAAAATACATGCCTTCACCATTTATACGCCAAAAAATATGCCTTCGCCAATAATGGGCCAAAAAATATGCTTTCGCCAATAGTGGGCCAAAAAAGATGCCTTCGCCAGTAATGGGCCAAAAAACATGCCTTCGCCAGTAATGGGCCAACAAACATGCCTTCGCCAGTAATGGGCTAAAACTGATGACAAAGTGACAGCTCATTTATATAAAGGTCTCCGCAGCCTCACTCACCTAAACTTAAATCATTTATTTTCTTCACCGACACCAATTGAATTGCTAGCAAAATAAAGCATCATTAAAATGTATCACGAACATTATATAACACATTTATTTTAAATTTGATTGAATCGCTTAAGTAATTTTTCATCGTATTCACATTTGTTACGATTTAATAAATACAATCGTTTGCTGGATATTCAAATTAAATGCCTTGATATATGCAAAGGTGACTTATACCCATTATTCATAGAAGCGTGGTAAGGCAAGTTTTATGAAACAATACTAAAATACTATTCACTAAGTAGTACACTGCATCGCCACAACGATCTCAGAACACGAGTAGTGCATCATACCCTGGATTTATACATTTTTGAACACTTCTCCTACCATATGTCAGGCATACAAAATATCTTGTACTAACTTTTCCATTGTAAAATGTACATCGACATATTTTGGGAGCGTAGTCTTCTTTCCAGGAGTATGAGTTTCCAAGCGTATGTGCCAAAAGAAGGTACCTACTTGTAAATTCATGACTGTCTAATTCGACAGCAAAATTCTCCTTGAAAATGCATGAGTTGTGCATGTGTCGCGTCAGAAGCTCTTTATTAACATTAGGACCCGAAGGAACATACCTCTGCTAGCGAATATCCAACCTTCTTTTTTTGCTTTAATGATACACTGACTTGTAATGAACTTATTCAGAAGTATTTACTCAAATACAATTACAGCTGCCAAACGATTATATTTTTTAGTTCAGCGTAAAAAATTGTGATAAGTTATCATAACGGTTGACGGAAAATCTGCGATGTCATTTTAATTACGCGAACACAATGAGTTCCATTGCAGTAATTTTTGAAAACGTACTACGACTGAAGAACATTAGGCGTGTGATAATCCAACACCACTTCCTTTTTAGTCTCAGAAGTGGATTGGTTTTTATGAAAGACTTTCGGTAGTTTCGGGGTTGACTCGCCGCGATAGTTTTGTCGGTGGCTTGACGAGGAAGAAACAGCAGTCTGCCGGCGTTTCACTGTGGCGTGTAGCCTGGATACGGCAGGTGTGGGAATGCCAGTCTGATCAGCGCGCTGTGCATCTCTGGTATGTTCAATGTTGTCCCATGGTGGGCAAGTTGCGGGTCACGCTTGAATTACGCAGGCCACTTTATTCGTGGGAATATATTGGTTTTAACACGTGCTCGTACTTAGACTAAGCTCTACTTAATAGTAGGTCTTGAAACTTGAACATGATTACGTTAAAACTGAAGTGAAAGCAAAATGTGCTGTGTCTGAAGTCTGTCAGTACGCGAATGTAATTGGATTTGTACGTAATGTACGTAATAGTTTTATTGACTTTAGCCAGCATATTTGGATAACAGAGCTACGCGTTTCCAATGGCCTTAGCCACGAACCGTACTTGCAGCTGGTGCTACCGAATTACTTATAAGTCGCGTCTCGATCAAATTTTTCTCGTTATTTATGCAAGAAGTGATGTCTTGAGTGCCTTGTTTGTATAGGCTGTGAAAATTTCAGATATCATCTTTTGGAAAACTTTTCCATTGACGGGAATTGAAACGTCGGTCCAGCATATTTGCCAACAAGTAAAGTGGTGGAAATTAGGATTGAACTTCCTATAAATTAACGTATGACGTTATTAATAATTCAACATTGAGAGGATTTAGACTGCAGGAAGCTAATAAGACTTCAAGTCAGTATAGAAACATTAATTTAATTAGGTTTTTTCTCGGAAGTAATTGCAAGAACAGGATTTTGGTTAATTTTGATGGGAATAAAGATAGCATGCCCTAAAAAAATTGAATTTACAAAACTGCTTAATACTTGCATGTGCTCCCTTTAGATTATTGTACTCGTATATCTACACAGCGGTTATTCATCGAATTAATTAGACTTACCCGCATTTTTATGGGTGTTGATCCCCAGCAATACAGAGATTCGCCTCCTATTGCCGTTACCATACCTTGCTATTATAACCCCAGAGATTCACCTCCTATTGCCGTTACCATACCTTGCTAGTGTAACTGCAGAGATTCACCTCCTATTTTCGTTACCATATCTTGCTAATGTACCCCCCGAGATTTACGATTAGTTTCAAATCAGGGACTTTAGAGGGCAACTCAAAGTGGCAATATTGTAACCTTCACATCAACGCGTGGTTTGCTTTGCCGTGTGAATTGCTGGGTTATCTTGGAGAAACGCGGCATTATTTTGGTGATGATTGGCCAAGAATGAAAGATTTATTGCTAAAATCTCTGAATACTTCAATGCATTTTGTCTTCCTTCGATTATCATCAAACTCGCCTTAGCTTCGATAAAAAATGCTCCCCATATCAATAGAGAACCTCTTCAAAAAGACTGTTTGCTGAATACTTGTTCCCATCTCATTCTTAAATCGTGGCAGTAAAACCCAAAACCATGAGGTCCATCCAAATTCGCTTTTTTTTCAAACGAACTTTTAACCAATTATCGCTATTCCACTGCAGTTTATACCGCACCTACTCCCCTTAATCTTTTCTTGCGTAATATCGTCTGTAATTGCGCTGCCATTCTCTTAATATTCAAAGTTTGTTGGTGGATTTAAAACCTTTCTCATCAGTGTTATTTAAACTGAAAGACGTTTGAAAGCTTCTGGAGCTTTTTCCCGAAGAAGTTTTACGTAGTAGCCTTGGATGGCTGATCGGGGTTAGTTTTGGTAGACATCCGGTCGATTTCTGGGGCCAATGCGAGTTTAGATTTTGCAAATAGTTGTGGATAACTTTTCTAAATCAATTAATCTTCCTGAAGACTACCGACCGGGAACAGACTTCGACCCGTAGAGCTTTTTTGACCTTTCATTTTCTGTCAGCGCTCTCCTTCTTGTTCTGATGAATGTTATTTAAGTTTTAGGCATCCTATGAGTGCAGAACAACTCAGCACGGCGCCGGTGTCCGTCTCATTTCGATCCATTACTTCAACGTCACGGGTGTAGTTATACGGGAATGTAAAATTTTTGTCGATTGGTGTGTCTACTCGTATTTCCATCTCTTACTTGCTCCAAAATCCCATTTTCGTAATTTCTTGTCAAAACGTTATCCTAAATAAAAGTTGTTTATGCACTGACTTTTAGGTTGGTTAGTTTCCTTCGGTCAAAATCTCATCAATTTTAAATCATTAAAAGTTGTCGTGTTAATTCGTAGGGTGGTTTTTGAGTCCTTTCGCTACTTCAGTATAAAAAAATTCACGAAACAATTCGTAGATCTTTACGGATTGCAATGCATGTCGTTTGTGGGCTCCATGGTGTAGTGGTTTGCGTGATGGCCACACAGCCGGAAGGACCAGGGTTCGAACCTCGGCTTAGGTGAGGCTTTTCACGTGACTGCGGAGTACTTCCCTTGGAAAAGGAAGTTTAAACCAGGTGTTCCTCACATTCCCCACCACACCAGTAGTTGCAAGGCATTTAAAACCCAACGGTAAAACGTGTTTGAATTAATAAAGGTTTAAGCCAACCCTGTTCATACCGGGCTCCTATCTATACAGACGTGAAGTGCAGAATCTTGCAATATTTTGAAGAAAAACGGAATTTTCCAAGCAGTTTGCTATATTTTGTTACCAAAAAGTTGCATTGTTTCAATTGATGCATAATACCATTGTTTCGGCCTTCAATTGATGCATAATCAATGCATAATCGGTTTCCTGGAAATTCGAGCGCCTTCGGAATGTCTGTCTAGTAAAAAGGAGAGTGCCTATTAAAGGCGTAACTTTAAGTAGCATTTTTGAAGGGAAATTTCAACTTGTGCTTGTTCGTAGAAATTTACTTTTGCGTCTAGACTCGAAATATATTCATCGAATTTAGAAATTTCTCAAGAAAAATCCTTCAATTTTCTTTCTCTCAACGCAACTTTGCAATTGTAAGATTCTTTTTTGCAGATTTAATCGGGTATTGGTGGCAACGAAATAACTATTAATTTACGCAAGTGAATAGCTACATCATAATGAAGCCTTTAATAATATTTATTGCAGTCGTATTAGAACTTCTCTGTTCGACGAGTGCTGCAGGTGCTTCATTAAACGCAAGTTCTACGGCCGCACAAAAGCACTTCTCGCGAGTGAAGCGTCAATTTCTGTGTAAGTATTTTCAAGTTTTTAGCAATAGAATTCCCAAAAATGCGTATAAAATTACGCAGATTTTTCACCCCAGAAAATGACAAGCTAATGATGCTGCTCAAAAGAAATGCGCGAAGAACCTCTTGGGTCGAAGATCATGAATCTATAGTTATTTTAATGAGAAAAGTTCTTATTTCAACACTGCAGTTATCTGCCNGGATAGGCAATAGGGTTGGGTTTGTCTATCGTGTGCTATTTGGAGTGGCGTCTCCATAACATGAGATGCATGGTTACCCCAGCTTTAGCTAGACCTTCGTTACTTCTATCTTTCGTGCCCTTCTTCGGCATGGCATCTTCTCAAATTATTCTATATTTTTCTTCCTCTACTTTCTGAACTTGTTTTTATGCCCAGGAATCTAAGGTGGGAAAAAACCTGTGCATAGATTCCATGTTTTCTAAAGTCTATACTAAATGGTAGCTTCTCTACGCTCTTCAAATCGCATTCCATGTGACTAGGGAGCTTTAGGGTGATGAAATGAAATGAAGACAGGCCGTGAACTTCAAAACCTGTTTTGAAGTCATTCTGGGAATCTTTTTTACCTTTCAATTGAATTTCACGCACAGTAAATAAGTATCTATGCAAAGATCATAAGTTCTGAGTGCCCAGCTGAGATCATTTCAAGAACTCTGGGGTCGATTGTTCTAGGTGATTACCGTAGGTTTCTATGGTACGTGTCGCTGTTATGTTGAACAAATCAAAACGTATCACGTGTCTCTTCATTTTTTTGCCCACCCCAACACTGATTTCTTTTCCTCTGCCTCTGGTAACATTGCTTTATTTGCCTCTGCCTCCGGTGACATTGCTTTTTTTGACTCTCCCTCTCGTACCATTGCTTTACTTGCCTCTGCCTCTCGTACAATTGTTTTCTTTGCCTCTGCCTCTCGTACCATTGTTTTCTTTGCCTCTGCCTCTCCTACCATTGTTTTCTTTGCCTCTGCCTCTCGTACCATTGCTTTCTTCTCAATTCCCTGTTGTCAGAGTATGTGCTGGGTTTGTCAGGTGGACCTAGTGTCTACTTTCCTCAACACTCCGTGGCAAATAGCAACAGCAATAAATTCTCACACGAATTTCGTGCTTCCATCGCTGCGTCCGCCTCTTGATTTATGCTGAGACGCGCAGACGCATTCTGTAGCTGGGGAGACGCATTGTTGATCATCTCGCTCAAGTTTTGCGATTGCTGAGTTCAATTGCTCGCGTAACACATGTTTTGTTCATGGCAATCACGTGGTATTTACCGACTCATTTTAGGTCCTGAACAATGAAAAATACCCGTCACTCCTATAAAGCTAATCTTTCGTTTTACACAGTTGTACTATATTTAACACTGACTGTAAATAAAAGTAGGGCTTTCAAAATCCACTTGCCTGATTTTAAAAGTGATTTTCTAGCATTAATGTTATTTACTTTAGTTACACGAAAATGGAAAATTCTTGTTAACCCATTTATGATTTAATTCTCGGTCAACTGGACAAAAGTTAAAATTTGTTTCTTAGCGATATCTTTTCATACGACTAATTGTTTTGCATTGG
Organism: Orchestia grillus; assembly: GCA_014899125.1. Taxonomy (NCBI): domain Eukaryota; kingdom Metazoa; phylum Arthropoda; class Malacostraca; order Amphipoda; family Talitridae; genus Orchestia; species Orchestia grillus. The sequence continues at coordinate 3,572 of VOMN01134360.1, read as the reverse complement.
AACGGAACTATTTATAACTGTAAACAAAATAGATCATTCCTTCCGTGTGATCTCTACAAGTGCTGGGAGCCTTAAAATTAAAGTACCTGTATTTATGAAACATCGCTGGATTTTTGTGCACCTTTAAACTGGGATCCCGTGCTTAATTGGGTGAATTTTTTCAGCTACCTCTTTTTAAGAATTGAGGAAATAACGTCAAGTAATTTCATCGGAGTAACACATGCCTCGCCGAGATAATGGCTCGAGGTAATGGTACGAAAATATTTGCCTTCACGCCAGGCGCATCGTTAAAGCGAAGCATTGACGCGGCAAGAACGGGCTGCTGCCAATCAGGGAGCAGAGTTTCCTGGTGTCATAAAATATCAGGTTTTGAGCGTGTGCAGCCTCCTATACTCCTATAGTTGGCCTCTCATTCAGCATGTATATCGTGCATTTGTACAACTACATAACTTGACGTTTTCAGCTGATGTGGTTGTACTACAAGCCATCTTAACTTTCTGTCGTAGTTAATTCATTTGACGTCGATAAATCTCGCTTAATTACTTCTAGTTCATCACTGTTAAAATTTGAATCTTGAGCTTCGATAATACACGACACTTCGATATCTGTATGGTCGCGTTCACAAACACCATTTGATCCTACTATAGCTTCATCGTATTGTTATGAACCACATACGGATGATTCCAAGAGGATATTTGAGGCCATATTGATTACTTTCCTCTCAGGGAGCATAGAAAGTCAATAGGGTTAGGGTTCTCTGTCGTATGCTATGGGGACTGGCATCCTCAGAAGGACAAGGTTAAGTAACCTCAGCTTTTGATGCGCCTTCGGGACTTCTATCTTTCGCGCCCATTTTCCTTATTTCATTTTTCACGCTTTCTCTGCTATCTTTTTTATAGTTTTTCTTTATCTTTATTCTTATTTAACTTGCTGCTTCCATGTACAGGGGATCCTGTGCAGGAACACAACATACGCATACGTTCCTCGATCTCTATAGTTCATACTAAATGATCTCTTCTCTTCGCTGTATTTGGATTACATTTCATGTGGAAAGGAGCTTGAAGAAACTAGTAATGCATTAACCTATTGATTTTTCTCCACAACCACGGTTTTTCGCTCACTGACGACTCCGGACAACTTGCTGGTAGTGGTGTTAGTTTCAGGCTGCGCTCAATTTTTCTGCATGCAAGACGCAGTTGAACAGTTAAACTCGCGCTTGTGCGATGTGCGGGGACTCTTTCCGTAATTATTCCACGATTCCCAGGTCTGCAGTGATGATCTGTAGCGAGTCTCGGCATGTGAGTTGGGTTGGTCTGTATTTTTGGCACTCGGTACTTCCCGTGTATTTTTGTGAACTCAAAATCGGATACTGACGCTTCCTTTTCTGGCATTCTTGATTTAGTCTTTTCTCGGCTTTTTCAAGCCCGAAGTGGCGATGTATGTGAAGGCAGCTGGACGTACCTAGGCTTAGAGTAAAAGAATCGCCTTCTTTACTATTCTACATAAAATGAATTAAGAGTAAAGCGGTTTTGTTCCTTGAATTTTTTCTAATGAATATCTGATCATGCTTTGAAAAATAGCTGTGTACTTTAAGTTGGCTGCTCATGTAGTCGAACTATCAAATTTTTTCTCATATTTTCAAAAATTAGGAGATGCGAGTACAGAGACTGCTAGGCCAACCTACGTGTGCTAGGTCGAAACTGGCGGGCAGTTCAATTAGTTGGTGTGAAGAACTACCGGGCAGAGTGGGGGGCGCTTGGGCAGGGCTGTGTGACGTGACAGCAAGAATTTTTTGGGAAAAACGGAAGGATCTACGAAGTTGAACTTTTCTCTTAAAATGGCTAAAATTCTTATGAAAGACATTAAATGCACTATGCAAGTAACAGCTGAAAGATTTGCTACAATCATAATACATTTTGGGCACTGCAGTGTAATTAATGCACAATGGCAATAAAGGAGTGAACTTGAGACTACTGGCTGTCCCAACTAGGCCTCTCGGGCCAACCTATGCGAAGTCTTCATGGTTTGTTATAATTCAATATCAGAAGTATTTCTCTTCTTTGTACTGGACGACACGGTGCATTAAGCCATGCCACCAGCAGATGAGCTCACCATGTTTTTGACATTCTATTATTGGATTCATGCATGACATTTTAATTCATGTATCCTATTTTAAATATGAGCTCACCATGTTTTTGACATTCTATTATTGGATTTATGCATGACATGTTAATTCATGAAGCCTATTTTAAATATGAGCTCACCATGTTTTTGACATTCGATTATTGGATTCATACGTGACATTTCAATTCATGTATCCTATTTTAAATATCAGCTCACCATGGTTTTGACATTCTATCATTCGATTTATGCATGACATTTTAATTCAAGTAACCTATTTTAAATCTGAATACTATGGCTCAGTCAACCGCACCCCCGCCCCCTGTGGAGACGGTCGTCGGTGCGAAGACCCCAGTGCTGGGGGCGTCGTGCGGTGCATCAGTCCCCAGCAGGAGTGCGACGGGACCGTGGACTGCCGGGGGGGCGAGGACGAGCTCGCCTGTACCTGCAGCAGGCGCATCGACCCCTCATTTTTGTGTGACGAATACGAGGACTGCCCTGAAGGCGGCGACGAAAAAGGCTGTGGACGTGAGTACCTGAGGATCTGTTTTAATTTGATGCAAATTTCACACGGAAAAAGCCCTGTATGCTCCTATAGACACCAAGGCGAAAACACAAGAGTTGAAACACAACACTGAAGAGATCCATGTACCATTGCGCGCGGCTTGTTATCTTTACTCCAAATCTTCAGTGTTGAATTACACTGTTTCACTCAGCGACGGCAAAGCTTGTAGGTTCTAGTCCCTGACCTCGGGTTCCGCTGCGCCCTCGGGTTCCGCAATAAGCGAGATAAGCTCATGCGCTTCAGAATTTCTAATTTCACATACGTAATATTACTAAACACACACAATATATTCCTGCTTAATGCAATGTGCTCATAGATGTCATATCTATCCGATTTTGTTAAACGCTAAGGTCAAATGGTTGAGAAAACGCTGGTTTTGACTGGACATCAATTCGTGTTAGGGTACCCGACTCGGTCTCGTTCACAGTCCCGGCTTCGCTAAGAGAAAGAAGAAACGAAAAAAGTGAGGAAAGAATAAAAAAACACAAATGCTACAGCCCCGCGCGATATGAAGTCACACGCCTGCCTCGTGCAAAACGCGGTATGATCGTTCACCACCATGGCCTTTCTTACGATCATTGGGCTCCTATGCCGTTGGGCTCCATGGCGTACTGCTAGCGTGCTGGCCTCGTAANTAAAGGTTCTTTTTACGCTAAAATACACGTACATTTAAAGAATGGTTCCCCAAATGTGCTCTGCCCCACAGCCTGTGCACCAGACGAGAGGACGTGCTTCCCCCCGGACCCCATCGGAGCCCCCCTCTGCGTGAGGGAGGGGCACATCTGTGACGGATTCCGGCACTGCAGGGACGGCTCCGACGAGGCTTGTGTGCGCCTCAGTCTCGACCCTCTGCGTGCACAGGTCTGTAGGGTCTCGCGCGTGTCTG